>ML685798.1:4286492-4311823 GCA_007922175.1 Pelusios castaneus
ACACACACACACACACACACACACACACACACACACACACACACACAATAAAACAGGATAATATAATTTCAAACAAAAAAATGAATATTTTTGTTTTACTTAATCAAATATGAAACTTGTTAGTGGTGCTGACCCACAGTCTGGGTGGCCCTATGATATGAGTCAGGGGATAAAGCCCAAGCGTCTGGGGGCTAAAACCCAGTTTATTTTGGCAGACCTCCTGAAACAGGCTCATGGACCCCCAGTAGAGAACCACTGCTTTATAGAGTTCTCAACTGGGGGTCCACAAGCTGGTTTTAGGGGAGCCGTGACCCCAAGCAGCCTATGGGGCAGAAGCCTGAGCCCACAGGCAGAGTTGGAGGAGGCATGGGAGGGTATTACCTCCCCCAAACCGCAGTGCCTAAACCAAAGTACAGGCAACTCCGCTCTTTCCATCATCCTCACCCCTGATCAGATCAGAAGCTGGAACCTAGAGCCAGGCAATGGTGGACAGCTGCTGCTCTGGGTGGCGCCATGGCAAGGGGACTCGGCTCTGGGGCCAGCAGAGCCCTCAGGAAGCAGAACCACACAGGGGACCCTTCCCTGGCACAAAGCCCCTAACTCCGCAGTCCTCAAAGTTTCTTTTCCTGAAATTCTGAATTTTTGACGATCATTTCATGAGTACTGATTATGATGTTACGGCCCATAATTAGGTATCTGATATGCTCTCAATTCATGTGTGCAACCTGTAGAGATGATGGCTGTGGAGGAAGCTGTAGATAAGGATATTTGTGTGGTAGACACAGGACAAGGTGTTTTGGTAGTGTGCAGAATGGTATTTGTGGAAGGGGCTATAGATATTCCATTAGTATGCATAGTAGGAAAATGCCTCTATAAAATAATAGGTTAAGGTTTTGCCATTAGCTTGCTCAAATAAACTCATTTTGATTGTGGGATTTTTTTCTGCCAGCAGAGGTGCTAACGGGCCATTTCACTTTGAACGGTTTCGTACAAAATGTGCTGACTACTTATGCTAAACCATCTGTTCCACCTCCTATCTAGGAACACTGACTACCTTTCCCAGAAATGAGGAAGAGCTGTGCAGCTCAAAAGCTTGTCCATCTCTCTCTCACCAGCAGAATAAAAAGGTTCTCTCACCCACCTTGTCTCTCTACTTGACTGATAACTGCCGAAGTTTGAAGCACCCCCACTCCTCACCCACTACACAGTGACATAGTCTGAGTAAACATGATTGCCTATCAATCACTCACAGTTACCAGCGGGGACACAGAGCAATAATGTGTCTGTTTCTGATAACATGAGTTCTTTAGCAATTTTTCCGGGGCTTATTTTACAATGTTTAAAGGGGTTACAAACTGTCCATCAGGAAATTTAGTCTTGAAATTAGATGCAGGTTTCTAACCATCAGAGGAGTAAAGTTCTGGAGTAGCCTTCCAAGGGGAGCTGTGGGGGCAAAAAACATAACTGCCTTCAAAACTGAGCTTGATAAATGTATGGAGGGGATGGTATGATGGGACGGCTTAGTTTGGTAATTGACTGATCTTTAACTATTGGTGGTGGATATGCCAGGAGCCTACAAAGGGAGAGTAGATGGGGTCAGTTCTGAGTTATTACAGAGCATTCTTTCTTGGGTGACTGCCAAGTGAGACTTGTCCACGTGCTCAGGGTTTAAATGATCACCATATTTGGGGTCAGGAAGGAATTTTCCCCCAGGACAGATTGACTAGGACTCTAGGGAGTTTTTGCCTTCCTCTGTAGTATGGGGAATGGCTCACTTGCTGGTGGATTCTTTGTATCTTAAGTCTTTAAATCATGATTTGAGGACTTTAATAACTCAGTCACTGGTTAGAAGCTTATTGCAGGATAAGGTGAGTGAGATTTTGTGGCCTGCATTGTGCCAGAGATCATACTAGTCCCTTCTGACCTTAAAGGCTATGAGTCTATTTATTGCACAAAATCTATATTGACAATTGCTTAAAAATGCAATTTGCATATGTTCTGGATTCACACTTTTCCTATTTATGCAATTATAAACAGCACTATCGTATTACATGGATGTTACATATAGTGCGTCTTAAAACTTCCTTTGGTGAAAGATTTTGGCCAACATATGTTTACTCTGTGCTGGAGTTTTGGCAATGTCTTTCCTTGATCCTGCTGCAGCTCACGATCAAATGTCTACACTGCAATTAAACAGTCCCTTAGCCCAAGCCATGCAAGAGTGAGTCAGCTGGGATGAGCCAACCATGGGTGTCTAGTTGCAATGTAGACATATGCCAAGGAAGCATGGGGGGCCCAGGACAGTCACCCCACCCCCCCAGCCCAGAGTTGGTAGCCCAGAGGATGGGCTGCATTTTCACACAGTGAGAGAGACCTGCAGGCTACAGGCTGATTGCCTCAAAAGCAGGACTTCACAATAATAAGGAAGCTGGTACTGTACCCCCAGGAGGAGTGTTACGGAGAACACTGCACAAAGGGTTTAAGAAGTGATACTGTCCGTAGAAAGAGGGAGGAAAAGTTTGAGCCTGGGAGGGCCATAGAAACTGTATGTTTATTTTGGATTACTGTGTAACAATCAGGCAACCAGAAGGAGAATATTATTTTAACACCTTCGTGCAAGTTAAGTTTGGCTGAGGAAGGAAACAGGTGGGGGTGGTTGTGTTGCTATGCAGTGGGTGGGAAAAATCAGCTCTCCCTTCCCCTGGCTCCAGAAGAGAGCACAAGCATTGCGTCCGGGTCCCAACGTGCTGGGATCCCTGCTGGAGCCAGAGGGAGTGGAGCACAGATCTTCAGTCTCCCTGGCTGCAGAAGGGAGTCACTGCCTTGGGTGCACACAGGGCAATAGGATGCATGCACTTTCTCTGCTGCAGCCAGGAAGACGGGAGATCAGCAAGGAAGGGGGAAGGAGTAGAGCCTGCTGGAGGAGAGTGGTGGCCTCTCAGGGTTGTAAAAATTCTATGTGGCCCTTGAGCCAAAAAGGTTGGGAACCACTGCTGTAAGCAATATAGCATCCAGCATAAGCTTGTAAATCGCTTCCCACTGCATTCTAGAAAAGCAATACAGCACTTAACACATTTTTATGTGAAGACAAGTTAGTCAAATGTAATTCTCAATACTGAATTTAAAGTTTCTCAGCCCGAACTAGAACACCCTTGCTTAAACATTACTGCAAAAGCCTAAATTTTAAACCACATTTTTTCAAAGTGACCTTTTATTTTAATTTCATTAAAACTAAAAACATCTTAAAACTACTAGTTACTTCTCATTAATTATACTCTTTGCTTATTTCTAGATTTCATTCATCTTGAAGAATTAAAATAGACTGAACCATTTTCCTTTGACGAGAAATCTGTCTCTAATCTTTCTGCATCTTAGCACAACATTGCTATTTAGATTCATAGGAAGGCAGACGTAAAACACAAACCTCCATTTTCATACACATGTTAATGATCTCCCTATGCAACTGGTGCCATTATCTATTCTTCCTCACAAAATCAGATGCAATGACAGTTACTCAGAGCATAGGTTTGCTAAGATTCACCATGGTGGCATTTAGTCTTATAATCCCCAATGTCTTTTCTTGCCTCTTTTACTTGTCTTCGCACTGTAAAATTTCCACTGTAATTACTGCATGTTGTGAGATATTTGGAAGAAGATGAAATTATTATAATTATGCCAATGATTTGAATAGTTCTCCTGCAGTCAATAGAACTCTACCTGTGAGATGACATTTGTGCACGGAGAGCAGCCGTTTGGAGTGAGGATTGTTAAACTCCACAGATCCGTCATATACTTCCAGAATAATATGCCACTTCTACCTCATCTTAAACAAATAGGGGGAAAAAACCCCACACATAAAAGTGTTCATAATCACGAAGCAGGATTTTCTCCCACGAAAGCTTATGCGATAAATAAATTTGTTAGTCTTTAAAAGTGCCACAAGACTCTTACAGATGTAGTAGTTTCATCTATAGTACTCCTTCCAACCTTTTATACAAACTCCAACTTGTCCTTCACTAAATAGTAAGGAACAATCCTGCAAAAGGCAAGGATGAATGTGATGTCAAAACAGGTCTTTTCTAGCTCTAGCTTCTAGGAGTCTGATTTTCACTGCAAATACTGTTGCTGCATCTCAAAAGTTATAACTTCTCCTACAGGGCAGAAAAATGAGACAGGCCTGTGCTGTACTGTACTTGGGCCTCTGTAAATCCAAACTTGTAGATTTTTTTGGTTTTACAAGATTTTTTTATTTTTTTTTTAAATAAGGCATTTGGACCAGAAAGCTTCCAAGCACCTTAAAATAACTCACCTAAAGAATAATTTCTTGTGGCAACATGGCTTAATAGTAAAACAAATGCTGGAACTAGTAAAAATAACCCCCAACTCAACACAAACAAATAATCAATGTATCCACCCACACACAAACAAGCTACAGAGAAAGTAAAAATATTCGGAGTCTGGAAAGAAGCCAAGAATGAACTAACTAACATATATACTCAAAGGCAGAGAATTACAAAAAGTCACAGCAACTCAAAAAGCATTATCTCCCAATCTTTCAGAACGGCACGGAGAGTCACCACCTATGCTCTTGCCAGTCAATAGCAAATGCTGCGATGGAATTAGCACAAGAGACTATCCTCCAAATACATGGGTTCCATTTATACAATTCACTCAGACAATGCGCAGTTCAGGTAGAAGACACTCTCCAAAGGGAGTTGTGATGAAGGCCTTCTGATAGGTACGGAAAGATACCACCACTCTGAAAACTTACCCCTGAATAGAGAAGTCTGCTCTAATTTCCTTCTGTAATTGGGTTCTTCCTCTCTTTTCCTCTGCTCCTGGCTTGGAGCCTCAGGCAGGAAAATGCAAGACTAAAATACTTAGTTTCTCTCTCTTACTGGATAAAATATATAAATTTTAAATCCTCTATTGAAAATTCCAACAGCAAATGTAGTTTTACTCCTTTAGATCAGCCGTGCTTAACCACGGTGTTGCAGCACAGCGGCTCAGTGCGTCACATGAAATCAGCCTACTGCCGACAAGGAGAACTGTGGTGGCAGGCTGATTTTACACCACTGGCCCTTTAAGAGCGGAAGCAGGGCAGCTCTTGGCAACAGCCCTACGCGGCTCAATCAGGAGGTTTTATTTCGTTGGCGAAACAAGGCAGTTTTGCTGGCAAAGAGGTGAAGGTAATGTGTACACCAGGACTGTTTTGTCAACTGAAGCTAACTTTGGTCAACAAGTTCCAAAGGGGTAGCCGTGTTAGTCTATTGCAGAAAGAGAACAGAGTCCTGTGGCACTTTAAAGACTGACGGATTTATTTATCGCATGAGCTTTCGTGGGAGAAAAATCCCACTTCGTCAAACTTCCTAGTTTGTAAAGGCCTAAGTCATAAAAATTAAGGCAGCAGTCCAATTTGCTGCGGCCAGTCTCCTAACAAATAAGCCACTTCTCTAAAATACTTTTACAAATAACATCACTTGCACTGCAAGTACAGTATATGCCATTGTATGTCCCCTGCATAACTTAAATACACATTACAAATTTCCACTTATAAACAAACAAATACACATTTTCCACTTTATGATATCCTCCTTGCTACTAAGGAGGGGGTGGAGGAAAATACAGGACAGAGATTTTCACAGTTTGTCAAAATTTAAGGCAACAAGTTTAATGATTTTTTGTTGAATCGGGACTATGGAGTCAAAGAGCAGGGGTACTGATTTTATTCCCAAGAACTAAGTGACAATCAAGAGGCATTGTAGCCCCATGCTTCAAGAACTAAATCTATATTTAATGAGCGGGTTTTATATTAGAAATCTGAGCCGAATGCAACGATTTCTCCACCGGCCAACTGAACAGACAGCATGGACTAAGCATGAACAGCGTTGTACTCCTCAGCCTGAAATAACTTTGCAGTTATCTCGGTCCCTTTACCATAGCTTTCAGAAGCAGCTACTGAGAAAAATTAACAATGCCACGGTCAGTTTCACTACCGCTATTCAGAACTCTGCGGGCAGCAATAAAATCAACAACAATCAAATAAAGTGATGAGCATGATACGAGGGGCAAATAGAGAGAGCTTTATGCAAGGTTGCAGGGCGGGGCGCTATGGCTTGAGGAATGACAGAACCTGACCACCACAGAGCAGCAGCCAGAAGGCTGGGGCAAAGATAATAGAGTAGGTAATAACTGTTAGGATGCTCTGGGGTTATGTGGGAGGGAAAGGATTATTCTCTATCGTCCCTAGCAGTCTGATAGGGGATGTGAGAAGTGACACCTGCATGCTGAAGTCTTATATGAAGGAGGGAGCCCTGAGAAGGGTTCAAAAACAGGAAAAGCAGTACCCATCCCACTATAAGTTTGCTAAATATGATTATATTGTTTACAGCACCCCAGATTTGTCACCTGTCTTCTTTCCTGCTTCTTACCTCTCGACCAGCTCATCTGCCACTGAAGCTGTGCAACAAAGGACAGAGGCCCATCTAGCTGGATGTACACCAGAGGGACTGCACAAGCCTGCGAACTCCACAGTTCCATTGAAAACCCATGATATAGGAACTTTCAAATCATTGATATGTACCAGATTGCTTTAATCTTATAAACGCCTTTCTCTCTTTGCTTTTATATTAAACCTTTAGTTTTAGTTACTAACACATGGCAGCATGGTATTTTGGGTACGAGCCAAACTTATATTTATCTGGCAATGTGGCTAACCCTTTGGGGGTCAGGGAAAAGCGCTTTCATCATTTATCCCTTTACTGGACCCAGGGGCTGATTGGGAGCCCGAGACTGAAATACAATAAGGAGGCTACATAGCTTCTTGATAGCCAGTGTGGGGCATCAGAACCACTGGCTCTGTGACAGATTGAAGGCTAACACTGCAGTAAATTCACCAGTTTGGGAGAATCTGCTCTCCTTTTTGCAGCCTGCCCTGACGTTAGCATTTTCAGGTGGCTATCCTAGGCATGGATGGATCACATACACAACTTATTTGCAGTATTTAGAGGCCTATTTTCTGCTTTAATATAAAGGAGGAGTCAGTAGACCTTGGCAGCTGTTCTGACCTCAGGCAACATAGCATAGTTTCTGCCCTCTATTTCATTGGCTTTATAGAGTAACTTCACCCAACTCCAATCAAACTTGGAGCCAGTTTGCAAATAAAGGTTCTGCAGGTCTGCAAACTGTACTTGCAAGTTACCTGCAGTACGGACACAGATGAAGGTAGTTTTGTGCAGCATACAATTTACCAGTACTGCACCACTACATAGATGCGTTGTAAATTAAAACCAGCAAGCATGGGGTTTAACCACAGTTTCCTGCATTCTACATCTCCATTTGCTATCAGCAAAACCTGACTGTCTCAACTGCTGCTGCACTTTCAAGCAGTTTGTTACACTGAAAGCATGGTTTGACTAGGAATTCAATTTTTTCTCAACTTCCATCTGTTTCCTAATGACATGTCTTAAACACCAAATGAAAAGGGAACAAACATAGCACATATCGCCTGCATTACCTAGAAGTTCAGTGTCCACGCACACTAAATCTTTCGTAGACTCAGCGCAAACATTCAGATTAGAAACAGAAGTTCTGTGGCAAGGGAAGTTGACTGAACTCTAATTCTCTTTTTTCTTTTTAAAAAAATTAAAAAGGGGTATAGGGAAAAGAAAAGTGTCTGGAGGACATGGGGCATGAGAGGCAGATACAGGGAGGTGAAACTAGTCTTCTTGTTTGTATTTATACCCATTTTCCTGCTAAACAGCCAAAATCTGAGGGGCAAAAAATCAAAAAAGGAGAAGAGATACAGCTCTGAAACATGATTCGAAAAATACTAATAACAACAATAATAAGGATTCTAATAACAGAAGGAGTTGACAGCAGAATCTGAAATTAGATCTTGAGTGAGGAAAAGATAAAGTATTTTCACACATATTTAGATAAACTTAACCTACATCATCTTTCACTAGATCCGCTGTACATCTGAACTACTGACAAAGAAACATGAAAGAGAGAAAACAGTATTTTAAATACCTTTAGAGTTGCTCCTTGTGCATTGAACTGAAGGACACATATGACAAATCTGCATATATGTATGCGTTTCCAATTTCCCTATAAAACGTATATAATTTGCATCAGTAGCTGTTTTGCATGTTGTCAGTACATTTGTTTTGGAGCTTCAAGATCAGGAAGTACTCTTCTCCGACACTTCACAGTGAAAGTCCTTTGATGAAGAAGATACTGAAGTTGTAAATATACACACCACCACCCATTTTCCTTCCCCTTTCTTTCTCACAATTATTTTTTCTTTTTAGATTATGTCTCTTCATTAGAACAGGCTCTTCTAATTTCCATTTTTAGTCTTTTCTAGTCTCTCGCTCTGTGGAGATGAAAGCTGCATTCTAGTTACAAGTACTTCAAAAAATACTTCCAGTGATGATGTCTCTTACTCTCTCCAACCACATTCTGTTTTTAATTTCAGGGCATAATTTACATCACACCCTCCCCCCAAAAATCATTTAATATATTTCAATCCCTTTACCTCCTAATCATCCCTCTTCTCTTTCAATCTTCTACCCTTTTCTATCTGCACTTCTGGAATCCACATATATTAGTTAATTTTTATGATTTAAACAACTACATTTGCCTAATCCTCCAAGTTTTTGGCATGTCTGTAAAGTTCCTGATGAGTCTGAAATGCTCTCATAACTTTACTAAACAGCAAATCAATTATAAGAAGAGCACAAATATTTTCCATCACAATCCATATCTTTTCGCACCAACCCTACCTAGGTGCTTATCTATCTCAGGATTCATCTAAAATGTAATAACCAGAACTTTTGCTCTCTATATAGATATTCATTCATTCATTCTTAGACGACTCTCCATGAGACAGAACACTTCTTTGCATACATCTAGTCTGATGAGACGCAAGCTCCTTTATAGAGCAGACATCCTTCTACTGTTGTGTCCTAGACATTACAATAACTGATTCTTTAGTGCTATTTTTTATGTTATCAACTAGTTTGCCATGGTGTATCTCGATCAGTGATATGCTGCAGGATCAAGATTTGGGTAACAAATCCAAGACTTTCAGACAGTATTCATATCTTCAACCTCCAAATCTTCCCAAAGTCTAATGCAGCAATTTCCTTGATAATTGTGGGGAACAGGTGGGAAGAGAAACCATCCCCCAATTTGCAGACATAATGGCGGATTGCTCCAAGGCTCCTGTGCCAACTCTATAGAGTTCAATAGAGGCTGTGACCCTTCTGCAATCTTGACAGAGATTTCATGGACACCAAATCCATGTAATCCCAGACTCAATACTCATGCTGCTGCCTCTCCCACAGCTAAATCATGAAAACCTGGCACTGAGACCACCTTGAACACCTGCAGAGAATGCCATCCTGTTCGCCTGTTCCTGCTCCTCATTCTCTGGCACGAAAGAATAGCCGAATTTCCCAGTACAGCCTTACACAGCCCCTCTACTCACAGTGAGACTGAACCTTTAAGCAGGTGTATGGACATATATGTAAAATGTTTCACTAAGAACAACTACCATTTTCATCTCGGATAGGGACTGTTTTGACATGTGGAAGTTGGGTATCCGATGAAGTAGGTTATATAGTCCACAAAAGCGCACGCTCCAATAAATGTGTTAGTCTTTAAAGTGCTATAGGACTCCTTGTTTGGTTGGTTTTTTTGAAGTGGGGTAGAATGCTACATACAAGAAACAGCAAAAGACACTGAAAAAGCAGTGATCATTCTGAACACAGCTCCCAATAACACAAAGGAATTGTTGTGCTCAAGGCATCCTAAGGAATTCATGAGAGACATAATGAATATGAATGTGTATATGTATGTGTGTGATTATTATACCTAAGTATTAATCTGATGTGCCAGAGTTATCATTTTTACTAGCTTTCCCAACATAACTATGTTCACGCTGAATAGTAGTTCTCCCAAGATTAAGGGAAATCATGGATAAAATAAACTGAAGCAGGAATTTTTTGGAAGATTGTGTATCAGAAACTTTTTCTATTGCAATTGCATCCTACCCAACTGGGAAAGGGAAGGTTCCACACAGGAAAAGCAAATTTGACTCAGTATTCTGGCTGAGTATGAGAAAGAGCATACGTATAATGTGCTTTTCCATTCTTTTGGGAAAGGAAAAAAAAAAGCTTTAGATGCTGATTAAGCAAAAATCTGCAGTTTTAATAATGCTCCATGTAGAGTTTATAGATGTCTACGTTGGCCTTTTTTTATAGAGAAAAATGGTAACATTTTGAGATCATTTGACTACATGCACATTTGCAATTATTTAGAAAGTATAGGACTCAACAGAACTTAGATATTGTAGGGCAATCCGGCAAGAAACCTCTACACCTAGGTTGCCTAACACTTTCTATTACAGAAGTTTTGAAACCTTTATTTAGGAAACTACCACCACCTTTGTCTGCAGCAGACCTTAGAAATTTAGCAGGAACAAAGCCCTTGGGCTAAAGAAAACCTATTCTTCATCCCATAGAACTCTGCTAAGATTTAGCAGATTTCAAATACTTTTTGGAGAAAAAACATCTTTTTAGAAACTTCCAAAAAGTTCTTTTAAAAAACAAGCTTCCACAAAGTAGTTTCTTCCTCCTTTAGCCAAATGTAGAGCTCTCTGCCCACTCCCTAAAAAATTACACTTTGACAAGGACCACAAGGAATAATAATCAATCCTGCATTAGTAACAGATGTTTTATTTATACATTTGAAGTCCAATATGCAATGGCTCTGCACAGCTGGAAACAGGACTTTATACCACTGGAAAGGGAAAATTCTCTGAGACCCTGAAGAACAGCAATATCAGTCTTGAAAATCCCAATACCAGTATCTAGAAAAGCTATTTTAGTAATTTATTCTGATTTCTATGCTTCCCTTTGACACCTAAAGAGCTAGATTCATAGTGAATAAAGCTGCATTGGCATCTACAAAAAATGACACCTTATTCCCAGTAGACTCTGGATAGGTATATGGGTCCCCATTCACAGGCCCCAGTGCAAGATGAGGGTGAAGCTCTTTCAGGAGGAAGGAAATAAAGAGCCTTGAGTTTCAATACAAAATATTAGGAACTCTCTAAAACATTGCTAAAATGGTGTTTCTGCCATTTATGTGGCACATATCAGAAACAAGCAGGGGAGGGTGTGGTAAAGATTTTACAGACAATGGTTTGCAAAAAAATTGCCTAACTCATTCACACATCCATCCCAAGCCTATTCTAATAAAGCCTTTATATTACACAATAATGCATGCTGGAGACCTATAAATAGTAACATTATATAGAAGAGAGAAGATACTACAAACCGCATGAGGCATTCAAGGAACTGATTTTGGAGGGCCATTGTATCCTAAGCATTACATTTTGTTTTCAGACCATGGGGTTGCAAATAACTACTGTGAAGCAGGG
Organism: Pelusios castaneus; assembly: GCA_007922175.1. Classification (NCBI taxonomy): domain Eukaryota; kingdom Metazoa; phylum Chordata; order Testudines; family Pelomedusidae; genus Pelusios; species Pelusios castaneus. Next base: position 4,297,942 of record ML685798.1, read on the forward strand.
AAAAGGTGTGTCTATTTATCTTAAAGATATCATAACTACACTAGATAATCACACCTCTGCATTTGTAAAGCAATGTCATTCAAAGAACGCAAATAGCGGCATGATACAAAGCTTGCTTTTCAGTCATATAACAATACAGCAAAGAAGTCCAATACACAAGAACAGTTTCACTTTGTACTCACTCTTACAAAGTTGTCAGGGAACAAACCTCTTCTGCCTTTGAGCTGTCCTTCCCACCAGCCTCCAGCCTCCTTCTTGATGTTGGTGATTATATCACCCACGGTGATTGTCAGCTCATCCTCATGTTGAGCCTTGTAGTCAAATTCCACTATTGCCTCCACTAAAAAAGAAACAATCACAGGTTGCCGAGAGTTAGAAATGGTATTTATTTTTGGTCAGGTTGATTGAAGTTTTCCTGGCTTCAGAGAGAAAAAGGAAACCAACCCATCCAACAACTGCTGCTCAGCATCAGGAACTGCATCAGTTAACCTGAAGACTGAATTCAACAGCAGCATAGAAGGGACAAATGCTGGTGGGGGGGGAGATCTTTTAAGAAGCCCTTTGTGACTGGTTGACAGCCAGCAATTTATATCAGTTTATATCTACTTTATCTTTTCTTTTTTTAAAAAAAACCATCAATGTGTGTCACTGCAGCTGTATCCATTCAAATGTCAGCAACTAGTGTCTACTTCTGGGAAAAGATTATGGCTTTTCTCCCTTTTACTTCACAATTTCAGTACTGTTCTGAACTGGTGTTCATCCATACCATTCAAAACTATAGACATTTACCCACTTTGCCAGACACATCATTGCTACCCCTAAAAACATTTTTAAAGTGTTCTGCATGATGCTGTTTTGTGATAATCTCTCTACATAAGCATCATTTATTCAGAAATGCAGAGCTCAGCCTGGTAAAGCTTTACTACATGCATATACTCTCATAGGGTTTCACCAAGGAGGAAACATTCATGTTCATTAGCAAAGTGATTATGCATCAGAAGATATGAAGTTCAAATATACTATTGCTCCAAATATCAAGTATCAAAACACAAACTTGTTGCTGCTCCATTACCAGTATTTCATCATGCCAGGTAGTATGCCTTTTTCTTTTCCCAGAAGAAAAAAGCCCCATAAACACATGCCCCTCAGATTCTCTCATATTATATTATAAGTATCTATATCTATATCATGTATATGAATCTATGTAGCTCCCTGGAAGGACTGAGAGAATAGCAGGAATAAGCCCTATTAGAAATGGGGAAGTTTCTCCCTCCAACCCTGTGCCATTGAGCTCTTCCCCTTTGTCAATGTGGTATAAATTTCCTGTATTTTGTTTAGTCTCATTTCAAACATCTCAGCCATAGGGCTTTCATCACTTCCTGTGGGAGAAAATTCCATAATCTAACAGATATCACCATCAGGAAGCTTTTCTAATTACTAGCCTCACATTTACCTTTGTTTTTTTAATTCCATTATTTGATGTTATACCCCTTGCATCACCCCAATAAATTTCTTTTCTAGTAAGGAATGAAAAAATCATTTTTCTAAATCTAAATACTTTGTCTTTTACTTACTGTGGCAAATTATTCCTTTTTTTTAATAGAAGCCAATATCAGAGGGAAACTGTGCAGAAGGATTAATAACTTTATGCATCATCTTTCTAGTGGCAGAAATGTTAGAGGAATAGGAACAGCATTCATTGTGGCATTTTCTCTCTGGTACTGTTCTCACTTATTTTCATTGCCGAGACAACCCGCTTAACCAAAATTACTGCATTTTATCTCTAAAGGCTCTCCTGGAACCTACCAAAAGAAGAACTAGAACTGCCAGAACAGCTGCACTTAGAAAGCCCTATCTCCTTCGATGGGAAATATCACTCCTATCTTAACCCAAGAAATCCAGGCTGGTCAGGGACCTACCTAACTGCACCTTTTTTAGGAGGACTAGCAAAGAAGAGTTCATTTAGGTTTTGAAAGTTAAATCTCATGTGTCCAGCTTGAATATCAATTTACTGTTGTAAAATGAAGGTGAGACATACCCCACTGGCGCAGATAAAACTGTGACACCACCACAGATATTAAGAAAATCCCAAGAACACTCCACTTAACTTAAAAAGGGACAGAACTTTATATCGAACTATGTTGATAAGAGAATATGGTTATTCCTCTCCATCTCCAACATTGCTTTTGGCCAAGGGCTATAAATTCCAGTTGTGAGGACACAACTAAAGGCCACAACTCAGCTTGAACTTCTGAATGTCCTGGAGACCTTTCATCAAAACATTCAAGTCTCATCTCACATTACGTACTTAAAGATTTCTAGTACTACCAAGACTTAGACATCATAGCCACCAATTGGCACCATGATGGGTCCAAAATATCCATAGATGAGATCACCGCCATCTTGACAGAGCTACATATGGAAGAAACCATTTTTAATGCACAATGGTGAATTTGTCAAAACCCAAATAATGTTCATTCTTCATCAGAGGCTAAATTCTAAAAGACGGTTCTGTTCAATGGGTATTTCGTATTTGGTTGCCAGCTTTAGTCCATCTGTGAGATCACAGATGATGAGCAAGCTACCACTAGACTTCAAGGGGAACCATTAAGATAGGGAATTTAATCAGTCCTGGCCCTTTTCCATAATCATGAAAGAAAGATCTGCTGGTGAGAATCTCTGGCCCTTCTATGGGGACCACACAAAAGAAACCTCAAAACAAAATAAAACAAACCCATACACACAGAGACCAACAATACAACTGAGGCCATAAGTGGCCCACTGCATATAAAATGAATAGCAAGACCTGACCTACAGCATATGTGAAGGTGAAGACCAACACCACTTACTGTAAGACTTTTTTTTTTTTTTTTTCCAATCAAAGCTTGAATCAGACACCTAACAAAGGGCCCTGCTAATTTTCCATAGTGTTCATACAGGCACGTTTTATTCACTTTTGCGGTGAGCTGAGTGGTTGGTTAACTGGGAAGTGTACCCATGCTACAAACCTGGTGAGATTGCTAGAACTCAGGATTTCAGCACTGAGGCAAGCCAGTGTTATAGGCTTTAAATAATGTTTTAATTTCAAATAGCTGGAAAAATTATGACAAAACAAGGGTGAGTCTCCAAGGAATACAACAGCCAAGTCCAAAATGAGCTAAACCCAGTCTCTCACCCACTACTGGGCCTTATAGGCAGAGCCTTCTAAACCTTGGATTCAGGAAATGCATTTTGATCCTTGAGGACAAGACTTTACGTGGTCCAAACCCTTCTATTTTAAAAAAGCCTACTTCTATAATATGTCCCAGTGCCTTGTACAGTCACTTTGGTAGATAACAGGTCCTTCTGCTCTCTACCAAGGTCTATTAGCCTCCATCCTCTTGCTGAGAGCAGGGTACATAACGTTGCCACAGCCACCCTCTGTTCTTGAGGTAGACTGCCTGCTATAAGTCACTCTTTACAAAGAGCAGGAGTGGAGGGCAAGGAAGGGAACAGGATTCTAGGCTCACTCCCAGCTTTTCAAATTACATTATGCCTTCCCTTGCTGCTGCAAGAAGAGCAAAGAAAAGGGAGCAACACTCTCCTATTCTCTATTTTCTAATCTTCTTTCTTCATAAATAAATTCCAGCATCTACCTGTGACGGTAGCTCTCCATAGCTCTCTCAAATAGCAGTGTAAAACTGATAAGCCTCTTTCCTGTAAAATTGATTCAACTCTTAATTTTATTCTATATTTTATTCTGAACAGCATCAGTAAAATTGACCATGTTACTGTTAATTGGACTTTGCAGGTGCCTAATGAAGGTATAAGCAGCTGCAGAGGAACTGGAGTGCCTGTCTGCAAACTCATGAAGACTACATTGCATTGTTCCACATTTATATACCTATATCTTTGCAACCATAAGAGCTAGAAATTGATTTTTTAAAATGGAAGTTAAATTAACCCCAGATATATGACTTAGGTTTCTCTTTCCCCAGTAATCTTCCCATTCACTAATAGATATACGTTTTAAACTGTGCACCCAATCAGGAAACTCCAAAGTTATTTCTGAAGTGTGTGTGTGTGACCTGATTATGATGATGATGATGATATACAAAACAGCAGCTGGCAAAGCACGGGAGAAATCTCACAAAAACTTGTATATTTATTTGCACTTTACAATAAAGGGCAAAGTCATCTGTATCTCTAGTGGGTAGTGAAGAGGGTAAATCTAAAGAATGTGAAAACGTTTGTGACAAACTAATGAAAAATACCATTTTGTAAAAGTCACCCAAGTACCCATGTATCAAAAATAGCACATAAAAACCTAAAGGTGCTTTATAATTTATAGGACTGAGTCGCAGTTATTAAATCAAGTTCATTTTTAAAAGCATGCTAAAGGATTTTCACTTCCATATTTCAAAACATATTCTGAATAATACATTCTACCACCCCTCTGCCTAATTTACACTGATTTCAACTGTAGGTAAGTGACTAATACCTTTAAATATCTAGGCCTTAGTGCTTATCATAGTGAGAAATCCACCACTGTGCTGAACCAGGCTTACCATGGACAGAGTGTCTAAATTTTACCACACATCTGCCAATGATATGCCTCACACCTCATCCCTAAACTGCTGGACTAGATCTCTCTCTGGAACAGGGCTAAGAAAGCATCCAAAATGGCACAGTGGTTTTAGATATGAGAAAAAGCATCCTGCAGACAATGAGATCATACTAAATTCACTTGTAAGTGAACTCTAACAGGTTTTGAAATCAGCTCTGTTTGTGTGTTAATAGTCTACATCTGCTACCACTGAAGTCAAGAAGAAAATTTTCAGTGACACCAGAGAGTACAGGATCTTGCCCTAGATCATTGCACCACTTAACTTTCACCTTTTACGTCAAAACAACATAAAACCTCAACAACGTCATATACACACTTCTAACCCAGGGGTCTTCAATCTGTGGGGTGTGCCCCCATAGTTGGGAATGGGAACATTGGGAGTGAGGGATGGCAGGACCCAGGCCAGCCCTCATGGGGAGCAAGGAGGGAGCATCACCTTGTTCTGTCCCGAACCCATCTTGGACTGCCAGCCACCACTTCCAGGCTTGACCCCAGCCTCCCAGCCCCATGCTTCAGCCCCCAGTTGCTGTTCCCAACTCAGCCCTCAGCCACTGTGGCTCCAACCATGGCCCCACTCCTAGCCCCAGCTGCAGGTGTCACGGGATACACATCTGTGCATCCCTGGGCTATGATCTATATGACATTTCTGTCACTTTTGCACCATAACTGTCTGATTTGATGCCAATTATGCCATGCAGGACTCCTTTATGAATGCTCATAACATATTCTGCATGATTACTGTGCTGTCATGTTTCCTGCAGCATCATGTATGTGTACCTATGTGAAGCAGGTTACATAGTTCATGAGGGAGGGGAACATACAGAACTCTCTTCCAGCAGCACATAAACAGCAGGGAAGCTGGGAAAGTGCATCACAAAGGTGATGCAAATTCAATGGCCTAGCTCAGATGGGACAAAAGAAATCACACAGCAGCACAGAAGGGGAGGGAGGCTGAGAGGAGACTGAAAACAAAGACAGATGCTTGGAGCTGCTCCAGGCTTTCAGCCAGACACACTCCACCTTGAAACGTCTATAAGAAAGACTATGCTGTGCCTACAGTAGGCAGAGATGGCTGCAAACCATCATAGCTGGACTTGAGTGGTGAGAGGAACATAACTGTAGTAGTATATTTGGGTAGCATGCATGTTGTATCTTTTATTTACTCATGGAAACTCCTGACAGCTTTTAAATGATTGAGCATTGATTTGCTATATGCTCACTTAAAATCATATTCTAACCAATAAACTAGTGTTTGTTTTACCTAAAGCGATGTGGACTTTAAAGGGTGTGGATCAGAAAGGCTAGGTCAATCTATTTCAGTGTTAAAAGGATGAATGTGTTCCTATGAAGATTGGGGTGGGTTCCAATCTCTATAGGACAGATGTTCCTGCTGTGACATTTGGGGCTGGGAGTGCTCACTTGGGGATCATCCCTCAAGTAGCCAGAAGGAGTATCCCTACTGCCTGGGACCGATCACACACAGGAGGTGTTTGGTGTGGACTGATTCAGAAGTGAATGGTCACCTGGCAAAGTGGGCTAAGTCAGGGTTCAGGAGTGGAGATCGGGGGTCATGGCGACACCTCGACCAGAATTGGGGAGCTCCTGTCACAGCAGGGATGGGGTGTAGGGAGGAGTAAGGGGCATGACCTAACAAGTTTGGGGACCACTGTGTAACTCCTTAAAAGTTAGAACTATTTGTCTTTTCCTCCAAGATGCAATGCATTCTCCTTACCATTCCTTCACTGACATGCAGCGACGAAATCCAACACCAAAAGCAATTCAAGCTATTTAGATCTGAAAACTGAATGTTCGTTCCTATGCCAACATGACATCATACAGCCATCAATCCAAATTGTAACAGAAAAATCCCATGAGACAGAATCAAAACTAATTATCACCAGTCCTTTTAGGGAGTAACATAGCGAATGCAATTCTGCAGCATCAGGGATAGAATTGTTTGCCTTTTGATGTTATTTACTACTTTTGGTTCATAAAACAAAATTTTAAAGTGCCTATTATGTGTACAAGGAATCTTTCACATATATTTAAGATACATTTAGTTTCAGAATGTGGAGTAACAGACTAAAACAGTGTTGATTAAATTATTGCCATCACATCTAACACTCCGGATATTTACAGAAGCTTGACAAAACAGACTTCCATTGGTAATTACACAACAATTTTTCCTCATTGGTTACAGCTATTTACTAGTTTCTGTCACTATTTATTACCATCATTGAACTGAACAAGCCCCCAAAACTGACCTAGTTAGAATAAAAGAAATTTTAACAATGTGACAAAAACTGACGGAAATTATACGAATCAGAGTTAACGCTATCTTAACTCACACAACTGTGCCTTACCAAGACAATCACAGATTGTTACTGTGCAGCCAGAACTGTATTAATTAATATCATCAACTTTCTGGAGACATCTGTATTGCTAGGCACAATGGAAATGTTAAAGTATTGGGCACTACTCCATTGAGATAACAGAAGCCATATGGTCATACAACCTTCAGTTCCAATATAGTTTCTCGCGCTACAACTATTGTCACCTGAAACTAGAGTGCTTCGTTGGCGTGTCAAAAGGTTTAGAGTTTCTCTATGACAAGCAGAAAGTTTAAAATTCAATTTGTGCAGCACGTAGATGTAATGTGATTGATAAAACACGCTATACAATACAACCACAAAATCAGAATTGAAAGAGATACTGCTGGTTTTAAAAAACTGAAACAAAAGGTAACTTTTCAGTTACATAACCACAAGAAAAAACAATTCACTGTAGTTTGTATTTTTATAATCACAACAGTCACATATTAGTATGGAACTGAAAATTGGGAGCAGAAATAATAGCAATCTTCATCATTCTGCTTTTCATGTAACGTTACCCATAAATCTCAGTAACAGGACACAATGATTCTTACAGGATTTGTATTTTTTAAGTATTAAATAATTGTTAGCAGCTGTCATGGACAGTTCAGTTATTTGAAAATGAGTTTCCTTGAATATGTATTGGGGGAGGGGCGGGCGGGACACACAATATTTCTATTATACTATGTGTAACAGGGCAGACATAGTTAAACTCCTCCCCTGCCCCTGTTAGCCTGGGCTTTAAGAAGCTACAGCTGAGCAGACAGCAGCTGGGAGCTGATTAGGCAGCAGCAGAGCTCTGGCCCACTCAGGGAGACAAGGAGCAGCTGAGGACCTGGCCCAGGAATATAAGCTGGGCCAGCACAGGAAATGGGGGGCAGGGTGTGGCTAGGAAGGCAGAACAGGGCCCTGGCAGCAGGCCAGCGGGAGCAGAATATAACCCTACAAGCCCCTAGAGAAGGGATGTCCAACCTTTCAGTACGAGGGACCCACGGCAATTTTCTTCCTCACTTGGAGGGCTGGTCAGCAAATTTTGGATAGATAAGGCATAGAAACTGAACTTAATAGTCATTAAAATTAAACAGTCAAAAAATTAAAAAAAACAGTTTACAAACGCAATTTGGTTCTATAAAAGCAGAAACTTGTATTTCATACCTAAACACAATTTCCAAAAAATAGCCATCCTCCCTCCAGTAACCTTTATGTAAGTGTCATTTTCAAAAGTGTACCCAAGTTTTCACTTAATAAAACCACATTTTGTGAGAACTTGAAAAGGGCTTCCCTTTATTTTTTTTTTTCCAGGAAGTGTCAACATGTACAGGTGACAAGGAGCGTGGCAGGGTGGCCATATAGGGTGGCAGGGGAGAGCATGGGGAGCGTGGCAGAGCGAAGGTGGCATGGGAGGGGACATTTGGGGTGGCAGTGGAGTGTGGCAGGGTGTGGGGTGGCAGGGGAGAACACAGTGATCATGGCAGGGGAGGGGTAGCAGGGGAACAGGGCAAGGAGCAGGGTTGCTGGGAGGAACATGGGGAGCGGAGCAGGAGTGGCAAAGGAGCCTGGGGAGCACTGTGGTAGGACTCCCAACTCTTCCCTTACTCAGCCCCCTTCCCACAGCCCAGATCCCCTTCCCCAGCCCTGCATCTCACTTCCTGCCAATCCCCTTCCCGCCCTGCACCTCACCTAATCACCTTCCTCCAGTCCTAGCCTCTTTCCCCCTTCCTGGCCCCACATCTCACCTGATTCTCATAACCTTCCTCCCCTCCCAGCCTCCTTCTTCCTGGCCCCATATCTTGCCTGGTCCCCATCACCTTCCTCCCCACCCAGCCCCCTTCTCCCTCTCCTGGCTAAGTGCCTCAGGGCCTGCTGATCATCTTCCCCTTCCCAGTACCTGACCTCTCCCCTCCCGGCTGCACACCGCCCCTCCTCCCAATCACCTTCCCTGCTCCCAGCCCCTTTCCCCTCCAGTTCTGCAACTCCCCCATCCCAATTATCTTCTCCCTTCCCAAACCTCTTTCCCTGCTGGCCCTGCACCTGGATCACTTTCCCCCTCCCAGCTCTGCACCTCCCCTGGTCCCAATCAGCTTCTCTTCTCCCCTCCTGGCTAGGAGCCTTGCTGCCTGCCAATCATCTTTCCCTTTCCAGCACCTGACCCCTCCCCTCCTCGCTCCACACCTCCCAGGTCCCCATCAGCTTCCCCTCTTCCCTCCCAGCCTCCTTCCCCACTTCCTGACTCAGCACCTCGCTGCCTGCTAATCACCTTCCCCTTTCCAGCCCCCAGCCCCTCCCCTCCCAGCTGGACACCTTCCATGGTCCTTATCACCTTTCCCGATCCTAGCTCCTTTCCCCTCCAGTTCTGCACATCCCCTGGTCCGATCACCTTCTGCCCTTCCCAACCCTCTTTCACACCCCTCCCGGCTCCTCACATTTCCCCTTCCCTGCTGGCCTACAGCTGGCTGGGTCCGACTCCAAGCACTTTCCCCTTTCCCACACCACAGAGGTCCTGATGCTCCTGCTACTCCTCCTCAACCCCTCCTCTCCCCCTCCCCCGACATGGCTGGAGCTCTAATTGTCAGAATCCAGCCAGCTCTTCTGCCCTGGACCACGTGGTCAGCCATGCTGCAGTGGGACATTTAAAAATGCCCCAGCCCCCCAGCTTCCAGACAGTGCTGTGGGCCAGATAAGAGCCATTGCCAGGCTAAGTTGGACAAGCCTGCCCTAGAGTACTTGGGGCACAAACTGGGAGTGGGACTGTCCCCTTTGTAAATAAATGAGCACATGGGTTTGCGCTGAAGACAGTCTGTAGTGAGACAATTTGGGTTGGCTGGGGAGCAGAGATGGCTGAGAAACAGGGGTGGAAGAGCCCGCCCCATAACATCATGGTTATAAACAGAAACTTCATTTAAGAATTTGTAAGGTTGTCAAATGTCTGTCAACACTTTACTATAAACACAGTTTAGAAGTGGTTTTCAGTCTAGTACTAAAAATTCAATCTGCACTGAAACTTTTTAGATAAGGTCCTAATCCAGAGGTGAATTTTGAAAACACATACACAGTTTGCTTTCAGCGCTTATTTTTAATAGCTTATGAGCATAACATTGAAAAAATACTGTAAAGAATTTAAACATAAAAGATATTACACTATGTGCTAATTATCAGCCAGTTATGATTATGCCACTTGGTAGGGAAGTATGGTAGGTTGTCACTAAAAATTATCTGCCTAGAATGGTTGAAATTTAGCAGGGTCAGTATGGCTTCATGGTAGGAAGGAGCACAACTGATGATATATTTATACTACAAATCCTCATGGAGAAATTCAAAAAAAACAGCAAGTGGACAGGGTCATCATGGACCTGGAAAACGCAGCACATGACTGCATACCAAGAGAAGCTTTCTATTAGGACGTACCTTGTCCACTTCAGCAAAGCATAGGATGTTGACTGCCCTGAACCTTCCAGTGGAATGTGCTACTGGAAGGTTACATTGGTTATCTAGGCTATGTGTTAACAACAGCTTTATTATTATTTTGTTTTTTAGATTCAACCTTCACAATGCCAGTGTCTACCCCAGCTGACCGCATGAGAAACATTCGGTGGCGTGCTCGAAGAAACAGGGAGGATATGTTTCAGGAGCTGATGAAAACAGCACAGGAATCCGCAAGGGAAAATTGAGCCTGGAGAGAGGAATACCAACAGAGGAGGCAGAAACACAGGGATGAACTCATAAGTGTGATGAAGGAGCAAACAGAACTGCTCAAGAGCATGATTGCTTTGCAGACCCAGGCGATTAATGTATGGGCTCCACTCCAGACAGTTCAGCCGTGTCTGCCTCCCACACCCCGTAATCCTTCAAAGAATTTCTTTGAAGGCCACCCGTCCCCCTGGTACACTGCAACATCCAGTCCCCCCCAGAGCTACATTTTAGAGACCCGCAGCTACACCCACCTGTAATCCCCCCCCTTTAGGTTTTAATAAAAATAGTGACAAATAATTTGAAGAGTGGCTTTATTTGTACACATTGAAAATCTCATAAGGTGCACCTGATGCGTCCTGGAAGTTAACTAGGGGAGGGCATCATTGAAATGGTCCCTGAGTGCCTCCCTTATGCGAGCAGCTTCTCCTTGGGCCCCCCTAATACTCCTAGTGGCTGGCTGTTCGTATGCTTCCTCGAGGTGCTGTGCCTCCATAGCCCACCCCAGGAAAAACTGTTCTTCCCTACTTTCACAAATGTCATGAAGGACACAGCATGACGCAATCACAGCAGGGATGTTGTCCTCCGCCAAGTCCAGCCTCCCATACAAACAGCGCCAGCGCCCTTTTAAGCGGCCGAAGGCACACTCCACAGTCATTCTGCAGCGGCTCAATCTGTAATTGAACCGCTCCTTGCAGCGATCTAGGTTCCCGGTGTACGGCTTCATGAGCCATGGCATCCCCCACAGTAATTTTTTGATCTGGGAAGAAGGTACCCCCTTGCAGCTTCCGGTACAGACCAGTGTTCCTGAAAATGCGGGCATCATGCACCTTTCCCGACCACCCAGCATTGATGTCTGTAAAATGCCCCTTGTGATCCACGAGTGCTTGCAGCACCATGGAGAAGTAGCCCTTCCTGTTGATATACTCAGTCGCGAGATGGTCTGGAGCCAAAATCGGGATGTGTGTGCCGTCTATGGCTCCCCCTCAGTTAGGGAATCCCATGGCAGCAAAGCTGTCCACAATCTCACGAACATTGTCCAACGTCATTGTCCTCCGTAGCAGAATGCGATTGATGGCTCGGCAGACTTGTGAGAGGGCTAATCCGACGGTGGACCTCCCGACTCCAAACTGGTTTGCAACCGACCGGTAGCAGTCAGGAGTCGCCATCTTCCAGACAGCAACTGCAACACGCTTCTCCACGGTTAGGGCTGACCTCATGTTGGTGTCTTTACGTCGCAGGGCAGGGGCCAACTCTGAACACAGTTCCAGAAAGGTTGCTTTCCGCATTCCAAAGTTCTGTACCCACTGCTCGTCATCCCACAGCTGCATAACAATGCGATCCCACCACTCGGTGCTCGTCTCTCACGACCAGAAACGGCGTTGCACCGTGTGCAGATGATCGGTGAAGGAGCTGAGCAACGCGGTGCTGTTGCTCTGCATGGCATCGATCAGGCCCTGCTTCTCAGCATCCTCGTCTGACTCGGAGCTCATTGCATACTGAGCAACCAGCCGAGATGTATTTAAAATGCTGAAGGCGACAGTGGAGATCAGAGCAGGATCCATGCTGTCGCTGTTGTGATTGCTCGCAAGTAGTGCGTCACTGCACTGTTGAAAATAGGCACGAGTTGCTATTGGCAATGAGGAAGATGCAAGGGGAACACAGTGAACCACGGGAAACTGAGATTTTACCCATGGCGCTTTGCGTTCCTTTCCTTCATCCCATGATTCCAAGCGCAGATTGAGGGAAAATTGAACTGTGGGATAGGTGCCCAGAATTCATTGCGCTACACCACGATATTGCAAAGAATTCTGTTGCGTTACAAGGAGCGACGTGTGTACGCGCTATCCCGCAATAAAGGTCACGTGTTTTTTATAGCGCGATTGCCATGTTGCGCTTTAATCTGATCGTGTGTACATAGCCTGAGATATATAAAGGGAGCAGCCTTGGAACGGTTTGCTGATGTAGAAAACTGTGAGCCCATGGAAGCCAGCCTTAAACGACACAACATAGATTTAGGTAGGCTGGGCTTAGAATGAATGAATGTTGGTAAAATGGGGGCTATGATAGTTTAAGGAGGAGGAGTCACCATAAAGGATGTTACAAGCAGAGAGCTTAGAAGAGTGAAAGAAATTAAAAACCAAGGATCAATGGTTGCTGACAATGGTAGCCTCCTGTGTGAAGCTGGCACTGTACTAGAACTCCATGAGGTCAATGGCAGGAGCGGGCCTCAATTCTTTATGACAAAAAGATGCCCATAAAGTTAAAAGCCAGAGTTTATAAAAATGTAATTAGATTAATCTTAACATACGGAACACAGATATAGCCAGCCACAAGAAAGAGATCAATATGCCTTCCACCATGGAAATGAACATGTTGAGATGGTCAAATGGTTGGACACTCCATAACAGGAAATGAAATGAGGTTTTACGGGGACTAGTGCAGGTTGCTCCAATTGAAGAAAAATTGAGAAAAGCTAGGCTATGTTGGTGTGGACATAACCAGTGGAGACTGGAGAGCTATGTCAGTAGGATGGTCCTTGCATGAGTGTGAATGGAAGATGACCACGAGGGAAATCTACACAAGACTTGGTACAGAGATAGATATTGGAAGACCTCAGGGAGGTTAATCTGGATCATGAGTTTTGGAAGACGCCTATTTAAAAAAAAAAAAAATCACTGACCCAAATAGGTAAGTGACAAAAGAGAAGACAACTCTAAAAATATTTATAGTACTCAACAGGCTACAGCAGAACCCTTATCAAGTAATTCTAGTGAAGATCAATAATGATTGAATGGAAATTGGCAGTTGGAAAGAAGAGAATGTGGCGGGGGGCACAGTGGCCATGGGATGAGATGAACACAGAACAAGACGAGTTAGTTGAGCTTTACACTAGAGTCTGTTAAAAAAATAAAAAGCCAACTCTTTTTTGTATGACAGTTTCTACTTTGCAAAGTACAAACTCAGCATCTCAGAATGCTGTATTTTTAGATCATGTGGCTTGTGTGGCACCACTACCTATTAAAATGGAAAGGTCTTTTGCCAGATGGTAGTTCTGGAATGTACAAAAGGAATGTTTCCATGTTTTGGGGTTTAAAAAAAAAATAAAAATCAATCAATGGACTGGAAATATTTTAAAAAAGGCCTAGTAACGCAGTCCTTACGAGCAGGAGCAACTCCATTGACTTCAGGAGCGGGGGGGGGGGGGGGGGGGGGG
>ML685798.1:4337693-4528840 GCA_007922175.1 Pelusios castaneus
TAGTGGGAATAGAATCCTTTCCCTACATGCTGAGACAGTACATGTTTACATGGTCTATTGCCCCTATTTGTAGATGATCTATTTCTTGTTGTGACACTTGCAAGGGAGATGGGTCTCTGAAAAGGGACAGAAAAGGGGAATGAGTGGGGGAGGGGTGGATAGGGATGGTATATTCAAAACTGATTTCTAAAACCCACTTGACTGTTGTTATTGATGCCCAATTGAGATGAAACAGTAGGAGGCAAAATTTGAAGTTTTCCTTTAGTGAGACTGGCACGTGGTGTTTGGGGTTTCTCTGATCCTTGACCAAGCCCACAGAATTGTTATTTGGACTGTGTAGGTTGAGAGGGGGTGGATGATGGTTGTGGCTGTCTGCGTTGTTGTGATCTGATTTCCTCTTTGGGGGCTCCTATTACCTATACTGTGGTTGAAAGGGATATCGGCGAGGGTAAGGCTGAAACCTGTATTGTTTCCTTTTCATTTCAGGTGTATATATGCCTAATGTCCTTAGGGTTGCCCTGGAGTCCTTCATAAAATGCAGGACTTCATCCATCTTCTCAGTAAAAAGTAGTGTTTTGTCAAAGGGAAGGTCCTCTATTTTAGTCTGTACTTCCCCAGGAATGCCTGTGCAGTGAAGCTAGGAAGCTGTGCACATGACAATGGCGGTGGCTGTTCTGGTCTCAGTAGTGACATCTAAGGCCACCTGCAAGGATGTTTGGGCTGTGAGCTGTCCCTAGTTAATTAACTTTCTGGATTGGTCTGTCTTGGCCTCTGAGATGTCATTGATGAACTGATCATTTTTCATATGTTATGATCGTAGTTTAATAATAGTGCTGTGTAATTAGAGGATGAGTATAATTTTATGCCTAATAAATCGTCATTTCTAGTCCTTGTCACAGGGCATGGATTTATAATTAGTCTATTTTCCTCTCTGGTTGGGCACATCCAGGGCTAGCTTAACCAGCCTGGGGGCCCTGGGCTTCCCCCCCCTGTGGGGCCCCCCCTTGTCTGGATCCCCCTCCCCCCATAGCTGGGGGTGGGGCCAGAGGGAGCTTCCACCTCCCCCAGCTCTGGCCAGTCTGCCCAGGAGGTGGGGAAACCGGCTGGCACGCAGCATGGGTGCCTCCAACCTAGCCCCCAGATACATACCCTGGAAGGCCGGGGTGGAGCAGAGGCCTACTGTGAGGCAACCCCGGGGCTGACCAGCCAGCCCAGGGGCCGGGCGGGTGCGCAGAGTCCAGCCTCTTGCCTTAGGGCCCTGCCCCCCCCACCATCAAGGCAAGAGCGCTCTCAGTGCACCTGCCCTGCTGGTGCTGAGCAGGGCCTGATTATCGCAGGGGTTTTAGGAGCTGGAGCCTGGGGAACCTCTTTTTGGCCAAGGACCAGGGCGTAAGCCCCTAAAGCCCCTGTGATAATCTGGCCCTGGCCCCATCTACAGCTAGTGAATTGGCAGTGGATAGGTAAATAGGAATACCAGTGCCTTGGCTGGAATATTATTTTTTTTTTGTTCCTGTTGTTAATGAGGGTGGGTTGCTGGTGTCATCCATACAGTATTGGCCAGCGCTAGTAAAGCCTCATCCATTAGAAGGGAGATTTTTGACGAGGATGATATGCATAGTATCTTCAGCAGTGTGTTGTGGGATTCTGTCACTTCTTCTAGCGGGATCTCCAAGTCTTGAGCTAATCCCTTGAAGAGATCATTAAATTGTTTAGGATAGTCTGCAACAACCATTGCAGAGGAAATCAGTTTCCTCAGGTGAAGACAATGACTTGTTTGAGGGAAGGGATGTTTCCTCAGCACCAGTGGAGATCTCAGCCTGATAGTCTCACCAAATTAGCTGTGCTGACATGGGAGCGGATAGGTCTTTCATATGCTCTAGAGTGGGAGGAATATGCATCCCTGGTATGTCACTGTATATATGGTATGGCATGAGAGGAGCAAACCATGGTAGACCATGACAACGATATGGTCCCTGGATTCTACTCAAGGTCAAGGGGAGGCGGGAGTGCTCAGATGAAAAATGAACTTCCTCTGCCTCGTTCGCATCAGGACTGTGGGAGTGCACCAGTGAGAACAACCCTGCATGTGCAAAATGTATGGGAGAGCCAGAGGTGCCCTCTGATCTTGGAGATGAGGTGTGAACAGATTGTATAGGGTGGTGTTTGCACCTTTTGCCTGACAGCGCCAAGATCAGAGCCATAGTCTCCATTGGCTGCACTACTGTCGTTGGTGCTAAGACTGGTGCAGTAGCAGAAAACAGTGCTTCCCTAATAAGTCAGTGCCACCATTGGTGCATTCTTGAACACCACTGGTCGGCATATTCCCTATCATCAGTGCCATCATTTTTCTCAGCACCATACTCTTTGGTGCTGTGGAGCGCAATAGTGCCATAGTGATTGTTGGCCTGGCAATTTCTGCACTGTATTTTTATGTGGTGCTCTGCCAGAAAACAGCTTTTTTGAGTCAGTCAACTGCTGACCCTGTTGTTTAGGGTCCTCTTGTGGACCTGACCTTGCTGTACATGAGGATCCTTTTGCCTTTTTGCTACTCTGTTTAGGAAACAGTCTTTAGCTAAAAGAAAGCATTCACCTAGAAGGACTAAAGGGAGATAAAGCCCTTTTCCTTGATGAACATTCTGTATCAGGCTTGTCCAGCCCCAGTTCAGATGAGGATCTAGGGACCTTTCCCTTAAGATTATCCTCAACCTCAGGTCCGGGTCCCTGGCTGTAAGATTTTTACAAAGTGTGCACTTTTGAGGTACACAGGTTTCACCTAATCACTGTACACAGAGCAAATGTCTGTCAGACACTGGCATAGCCTCCCTGCAGGTATATATCTTAAAACTAGGGGAATCTGTCATATTTTATTCCTATAAGCACCACTACTTGACAAAAAATTCAATTTAAAATTTTTTTTTCTTCAACAGGCAAGTAACTAACTAGAACAGACTTAACTATGACTAAACTAAGCTAATAATTAACTCTAAATTTCCTAATGAGGAGTAAAGTTTGATTCCTGGTAACACTCCATGGCTGGTTGAGAAGGAACTAAGGGGCTCAGGTCGCACACATGCTAGAAGACATGCCAATGACACCGCCCGACAGCAGCTGTGTATGTGCAGCCTGAGCAAGTAACTGCTGATCTCCAATCAAGGGCACTGGATGCAATGACACCTAAAGTGGAACACCCACAGGGATATATATTACTCAAAGAAGAAAAAGGAAACAAAAACCACCATAAGTGATTTGCAATTTTCAGAAGCACATAATTATTCTTAGTGATTTTTAGGGGGCTTTGTTCTCATTCAATTAGGCATTTTTGAAAATTCCAGACAACTTTCAGATCTAAAATTGGCAGTGAAGAATGGAATCGAACTACTTGTCTACAACACTAAACACATCTCTAAAAAAAGTCTACTCCAGATCCCAAGCTCTGCTTCACTGTTTTATCCTTTCAAGAAAGATAAATAGGAGTAAAATAGGAATCATGAATAGAGGATTATGATTCACAATTATTACTTTGGATCCTTGCAATTAAAAGGAAAGAATGAACTTTATATACAACTGGTCAGAAGAAAGCCAAACATGTCATTTTTGACCAGTGAGATTTTCAAAAAAGAAAACAGCCATGCCTCATAAGGGCTTTTCAAGGCCTAGAATCTGTGCAATATTACTTTTTTAAATATTTTAATATGTAAAAAGACTGTCACAAAAAACAAACACATGGTTGTCAGAATACTGCAGTGCAAACCCGTAACTTTTTCTCAAGGTGATCATTTATATTTTAGAAGTTAGAACACTGCAAATCTGAATTTAGATGTGATTAGAAATATTAAATCTGACTGTTAAACCTGCAAGTGCTATAGAAACAGAAGACAAGAAAATTAGTGATTTTTCTATCCTTCAGCCTTTCCTCAGTTTTGAGATCACTTAGTATACTATTTTTCACTTTGTTAAAAATCATGGTTTTAAAAATGAGTGATGTGTAAACTAGCAAAGATGTGTTCGAGTTTGTTACAGCAGCTATAAAACATTTAACTGAAATGCAGCAAATCCATGCCCTCACCAAATGTCGTATGTATATTACAAGAATTTGCAAGAAGATACTGCTAACTCTTTTGAATGGAATAGAATTAAAGGGTTGGAAGGGTCCTCATGAGGTCATCTAAGTCCAACCCCTTGCTAAAAGCAGGACCACTATTTAAAACCTGTCCCAGTGTCTTCTACTATATCCATCATCATAGCATCCAAACATTGTCTTTAACAATTCAACAAGCACTATAAAGACAAGAAATATGAAATGGTAGGCGTGGTATTGCTTTTCTTTGCCAGAAAGAAAATATACCCAAAATTAGAACTGGATTAAAGCTTTACATTCACAAAGGGGCAATAGATAAAGCCTTGAGGAAAAAAGCAACATAGTACACAAATATTTTTATGGACTACATTTTTACAGAAAGAATCTAGCAAATTTTTTTCTACAGAAAACTGAACACTACAATAACTATACAAGGTATCAATTTCTGCTGCTAAAACAATAATTAAAACAGTCTGCAGCTCTAAAAAATTAAATTTAAGACATCTATTTATAGTTTGTAGGAACAATCAGTGTATTAACATAGCATCTGTACATAGTTAAATATAAGCATACCTGACTGTCAATGTGTGTGTTAATGATCAGGAAACTGTTAAATATAGGATAACATCTTCAAGTGTCCCTAAATAAAACAGGAGATTAAGTCACACTTTAGAAAGTTTTACTCCTAACAGTGAAGATTTTTCTTTTTTTAAAACAATATTGTGCCCTTTCCACACCAGTAGAAACAATCATGGGCTAAGTGGAACTTTGCCCACGAAAGCTCATGCGAAAAATAAATTTTCGTCTTTAAACGGGCCACAGGACTTCTTGTTTGTTTTACTAAAAAAACCCCGTATTTTAACCCACTTCTTAGTGGAGAGGAACTGCAGTATATATGGGATCTACTTGAAGTGTATTGCTTAACAATGGACATATAAACACATCCCTGCTGGATGGAAGTGCTGATATCATCTAAATAAAGAAAAGAAGCATTTGTTGTTCCAAGGACTGTTTACTTAAGCAGCAACTCCTGGGATGGCCCTTCCCCTAAAACCATTAACTAGAATGAAAACAGTCATGAGAAAAAGAACCAGTCACAGAATAAAATTAGAAACTAAATTATTTACAGACTATTACATCAACATTTCATGACACTGTGTGATATTTAAATGACTCAGATAAGATTCAAAGCAATTAATGTGTAGGGAGAAAGCATATGAAGAATGTAGGGAGGCACAAGGCTGTGCTAATCCACATGTCTAAGTATTTACTCAAGAAACAGGCTTATTTATGAGTGTTTGCCAACTCTTTATCACCAAAAATTTCTCTTAGCTGAAACTGAAATAGGACTGGGGTCAACATTTAACTGACTCCTAGAAGTCTAATGAAGAATTAGATGGTTGTAGGTAAGCATTCATGGTTCTTCCAATTGCTATTTTAAAAAGTTATATTTATGGTACTTTTATCTTTGCAGGGATGCTGAAGCACCAGATATCTTCATATACAGTGGCAGTGGAATAAAGTCATGTCATAGGCAAGAGATCTATCCATAGATCTAGGCACTAAATTTTTGCAGATTGTTGTTGTAGGTAGAGGTGTAAAAATAAGAGATTTCTTTTAACCAAAAAACGTAAGAAATTTAGCAAGGGTGGCACTAGTAGTAGTTTACTCAGTGGAAAGCTGTATATCCTGTTTCTAAGGGCCTTGAAAAAGCAGATTCTTCCAGTCGGTAAAGCAGAGTTTGCATGCTGTCTGTCCTCTGAGGTAAATCCTGAAAAAAGTCAAGTGTATTTTTCAAGTCCTCCTCATCACTTAGCACCTTAGTATCTTAACCGCCTCACCAAAGCCTCTGTCATGCTGTCCACCATGTCTGAGTCGAGATGAAGATCCATTTTTCCATGGACTGAAAAGCCTTCCTTTTCTTAATCAGTTTCACCAAGACCTTCCACGTTTTGATTATCTGAGCAACTCTAAACTCAGACACAGGAAGCTGAATGTCTGTTTCATTCAGAGGCCATGGAAAAGAGAATGGCATCTAGGTATAGCCAACTAGTGTCCAGACTGGACCTTCAGCTGAATCCCCAAAGAAATCAGTCATCTGAGGTAGTCTTCTTGTCTCTAAACCTGGATACAGGTATGACCAAGTCCTTTATATAAGGTAAATTGTTGAATGTTGAAAAAAGTTGTTAAAAAATTAAGCAAATAAAAGAAGAGGGTAAGGCAGAGCTCTAATAGTGTGTCAGCTCTCTAGTTTTCCAGTAACTCCCACAATTTTATTAGTTTTAGGAGTCTGACGATCCAAGTAAAAAAGTCTCAAAAATTAAATTACAGTTCTCTGCAATGTCAGATTATTTAAATTACTCAGAAATGGATATACTAATGCACTTACACACTTAAAAATGAAACTTTGATCATACTAAACCACTGCATTTTGGATAGTGGTGAAGAATAATTTAAACACCTCAGTTTATAAAATCTCCTATTGGGAATACAAGCAGCATCATTCTAGTAGTCATTTTGAGATTGAAAACAATTTAACAATAAAGATCTATACAAATTTAAATAAGAAAACTAAAAAGAATGGCTGTCAGACAAAATTACATATTCAACAGCTAGCACTTCACAATTGTGGTGTCCATTGGCTTTACCAATAAAAAGACACACTTATGCTTCCTTTTAGTTAAGCTACAATATGGAGGCTGAGAATTACTTGCATAGTGAAACAAAGAGGCTCTTATAACCCGGAAGAGTCTCTTGTCCACATTTTCAGCAAACTGATTTTGAGAATGACTTTTTTTTGTACAGAAGCGGTTATTTTCCTTAATGCAGTACATTAGAAAAAGGCACAGAGTAATTTTAGCAGTCTCACTTTTATCAGTCTCACTAACTTTATCCTTCCACCTTCCTCTGTTTTTGGGCAGCCTTTTGGTATTTCAATCTATTATTCTCTGTAGGTACATCCCTGTACCCTTGACACGGAAATCAGTTGTTTGTAGTGCTAAGTGAGCCAGTTGTGTGCATGTGTGTGCATGCGTACATTTGTGTATAGAGATATGCTATCACAGAGGTCAGCCATGTTTGCTGACCCTGTACCAGCCCCTGCTGTGCAACCCTCAGCAGCTGCTGGCAGCCCCCCTCTGGGACCACATGAGGGAGAGGGCCAGCAGGGGAGAGGAGCCACCCTGTGCATGGCTCTGGCAGCCCCAGGCCCTGCTGGGGGGTGGGACCACCAGGGAAAAAGAGCCACTGCGTACACATCTGGTTCGTGTAGTCCTAGACCATACTGGGGAGCAGGGCCAGCAGGGGAGAGGAGCCACCACACGTGCAACTCTTGTGGCCCCAGGCCCTGCTGGAGGGCAGGGCCAGCAGGGGAGAGGAGCTGCAGCACTCACAATCATGCTGAGTGACACTGCAGGGCCAGGTGCCCTGCATGCCACTCAGAATGGGCATGCATGCCGGGAGTTGCCAACCCGTGTTATCACATAATATGTAATGAAGTCTTTTCACAAAGAGAAGGGAATCATCCCTGCAACACTCCCACAATTAGTAGGAAAGCAGATGCTCCACAATGTAGATACCATACTGAAAAATAGCATTTAGTAGAAGATCAGGCTGTTTTAAAAAAAATAAATTTTAAAAAATTTAAGTAAATTCCTGTAAGCTAAAATAACTATACACCAAATTTATTAAAGTAATGCAGTAGAGAATTCTTGAATTAGAACTGGAAAGTTATTAGTAAACAACAATTTGCTCAAGTGGTGAACTCTTAAGGAAAGCATGCCAAAGCAAATAAAAATACAGAGGCTGAATGAAAAGCGCTTGACACCCTTTCCCTAGAAAAGTTTATAAAGTTACAATGACTATAGCCTAAAATACGTACCAGTTGCAGTGTGTTACCATCAACTGTCTTTTAAAACTGTGCACAGAATAAGCTTTGACTGAGGTAAAAAGCAAATTAAAGCTACCCAGCATCATAGGTAGAATCAGCAAACAAACAGTTGAGAGAAGCCATTCATACTTCTGATGCTGGAATGTTTGCATAAACTGTAACTTTGATGTCTGACTGCACCAGTATTGTATGCTCTCACACAACAGGATCAGATTCCCGTATCAGATATGGAGTTGCCTCATGTAATCATTTTTCCAATTTGCTCAAAATTCAGTTCTTCTGCAGAACTTGTGAAAACATTCATAAAAATGTTTCAGAAATAGAGCAACACAGCGTTGCCCTACAAAGCAATGCAGCTTCAACAGTTTACATTCTATTATGTGCATTTTTGTTTAAAAGTATTTTTCCACATTCAGAAGCAGCATACCTGGTGGACAGTCTGAGCTCAAACTAGGCCTAGATGTGAACAGGTTCACTTTTTGCAGTCTAATGTTTAACATATTTGCAGTTACTTGTACTGACTTGAAAAAGTAAACATTCCTTCAAACAACTTTGTTTGGCTTACGCACACCACAAGTTCTTGAAAAATTTGTTTAATTTTTGAGCAGTGGAGAAGTGTATGTACATTACCTAAATCCTACATTTAGCTTTTGGAAGCATTCACAGGTGACCTGTGTCTATCTGTTGTTGAACCACAGTAATACTAATGAATACTGCAAAATTATCCTACCTGAGGACTAAACTGTATACCAAAGTGTATGTCTAAGTTTTTAGGCATATTTCAGTGCATTAACATTTTGTCGTCCTTCTGACCACAGGCTTAGGCGTTTCAATAAGTCAAATACTCCTATTATTGAAAGTACTCTGGAAAAAATCATGCAGCATGTATAGTTTATAGCTTGATCTGCTGAAAAACAGAGATGTCCTTTGCATTTTCACACCCCTTTTCAATATGCCAACTTTCTGAATACATTTTATAAATAATATGCTAACATTTATGGCTACTATCATGGAGATTACTAAAATGCAGAATATTGGGTGACAATAACTTTCTTCTTAAAATGAATTAGAAAGTTTTCCTGGAAAAGTTATTTGCTGTATACCTTTAGTGTACTTGTTTCAAACTTATGACAAGTCTTTAAAACAAACAACCCTATCATATCTATATTAAGGCTCAAACTATAAATGGAAAATGAACACAATATTATATGTAATATTCAGGCCTAATGCACTATCAGCCTGCTTGATTTTTGCATATAGCCTAACAGAGGTGAGATTTTAATAAAAAATTACAAGCTGTTTGCCTTAAACTGTTTCAGTGATAGACAGCTTTGTCAGAGAATATGATTTTAAAAAAATCCCTTTTACCTAATTTTTTACAGAACTTTAAGCCCATTTTTAGAATAAAAAAGTCACTATGTTACTTGTAGCAAAAGATAAGAATGTGTTGCTTAATCAATGCTACACAGAAAAAAAGCAATGTATACAGGGAAAAAGTGAATATTTCTGCAAACAGATAGATCAGGTCCTCTAACTCAGTGATTCTCAACCAAGTGTACATGTGACCCTCGGGATATGAAGACGACTTCCAAGGGGTATGTCAACTCAACTAGATCAGTGCTTCCCAACATGGGGATAGGGTGGTGGTCACAGAGTGGGCTTAAGGGGGCTACAAGAGCGGCTGCGTTAAGAGGTGCAAGCAAGACAACTGCACAGGGCACCACAAAGCTAAGTCACATGCCTGATGGGGCTCAGGCCTCAGATCTGGCCGGCGGGGCTTGGCTTCAGACTCCTGAAAGGGTACATTAGTCTGAGACGGTTGAGAACCACTCTGCTCCAACTAACCCAAGCGTCTCAGTGCAGTTATAAACTACATTACATACCTACCCATCATTATAGCAAATGCTGGAAATTGGTACAGCTCTTCTAACCATTTATTTACAAATTTCTATATATATTTTTAAAGTAATAAGCCTAACTAAATATAAAATAAAAATGAAATACAAGAGATTGTTCTAGGGAAATGACTGAAAAGAGCTGTCAACTCTATTGCACAACCTAAGAAATCATTGTTTGGAGAGTCCTGAGCCAATATGCTCCACTGAACAATTCAGGCACTTTTTTCCTTTTTTTTTTTATTATGTAAGCAATAAACTTTTCAACATATAAATCTCTGTGTATAACAACTCAAGTTCTATTCATAAAACCATGCTTAGAGAAAAAGTATTCAATAAATAAGACTCCCTTCAATGATTTTTTGAGACTTGTTTGCAAAAGGAACTAAAAAGGTACCATACTACAACTTTTCAATTGAATACTGTAATTTAAAAGCAATTATTAAAATTGTAAAAAAAAGTTCTGCAGCATTCCACTACTGAAAAATAGTTATTTCAAGACAGTTACAGTGTTAGTTCATTTTTCCCATTTTAATTCCTGACCAAGTTGTCAAAAACAAACCGATGCTCCCTTGCTGTGTTTTTGCATGTCTCAACTTCAGGATCACAGTTCAGGTTTCTGTGGTAATGCCTGACTGTCCCTATTAAGAGAAAACGCTGTTACTTCTAGGTCACAACAATGGAAAAAACCTCTAGCAGTTCATTTTTTTTTTTAATTTTAGTTTTCACTGTATGGTATTTAATAATGCCCAAGGCTTCTTACTAAAGCAGCCACGCTGCTGATCAACTAAATAAGTAATCTGCTTTGCAAAATTTTACTTGCCAAGAACAAAATGTTTTAAAACAGGTACTGTAGGGTTTTTAAGTCATTTAACATCACAGCAAAGAGCTGGCAAGTACAAATTGTGTCTGATCTGGTACATTTTCATGTAAATTTTGCAAGGCTGAAGTCAGTAAATCATACAATATGTGCCAAATTTTCTAGCTCAAATCAGCATAAGCTCAGCATCTCTGAAAAGCAGGGTACCCTACTTAGGTGCTTCACATTAAGTGATTACCCAAGTTATATTTTAAAAATAAGCATATAAGAGATTGTTATAAGTAATTTCTTGACTTGCTAGATTTGAAAAAAACTGTTTATTAAATCTATTAATTATCAAGACATAATAAAATGTGACTGGCAATTTTGTTTCGGGTAGAAGCTTTTGGAAAAGTGGTTTAGATCAAAAACATTTTACTTTGAACATAAAAGTATAATTTTTTTTTTAAAAAATCGGCTTTCAGCAAGATGTTAGATTAATACTTTCTAAAGTATCTATATAAATCATACCAATTGTGACCCATTTTAAGAAATGTGACCTATTTAATAAGCAGAAATACATGAACGACTGAAATAAAGTATATGTTGCCATCAACAGGATTTCTAAACTGCTAGTTACACACAAAGCAAAAATCCACATCATACATTTTAATACAGAGTTTATTTTACTTTAACTGGGAGGTATTAGATTTCTTTACTGGTTATAACATCAATATTAAAAGAAAGCTTAATTATGCCGATTAACAATTCATCCTGTAATCTTTGGCAGCCAGATTTTATTAAGATTATTTTCATGAATTTTAGACAAGAATGTCTAACATCCAATTATGAAACAGCATTAGGAAATTTAGCAAGCAGATGTCACTGCCATATGATTTTAGTGAAGCAACTGTACTTTTTTTTTATATAATACAATTTATAATTTTTAGTATCCAAGATCAACAGAGAGAAATTCAGAATGTTTTCTTTTTCCATTTAGCAGGCAGAATTCTTAGACAGAAAAGGTCAGGATTGTCATTGTTTGGTGATGTGAGAAGCAATGTACTGCTTTTGCCACACTCTCAAACCTTATCTACATCACAAATGCCAAACACATTTATCTAGCACAATTTGTAGGGTGGATGAGACACCTTGGTTATAAAACAGGAAATGGGATGCACCTTATTATGCTCACAATTCAAATAGGGGCTATACGATATAAAAATACCCTATTTGTTACTGATCCTTACAACATTAATGACTCCTGACATGGTCCTGTATCAGCTGTACCATTATACTCCATCATGGTGTTGTAACAGTGTTGGCCTGTGCACCCTACAAACAAAGTTATTAAAACATGGATGCTCCTCAATCCATCAGACTGTGCCCTATCAGAGTTACACTAACACTGGGTCAGACCAATGGTCCATCTAGCCCGGTATCCTGTCTTCAACAGTGGCTGGTCCCAGATGCTTCAGAGGAAATGAAGAGAACAGAGCAACTTTTTAGTGATTTCACTAATCATCCAGTCCCAGCTTCTAGCATAGGTAAAGATTAGGGGCAAGGGTTTCATTCTCTCCTCCTTTTATGCACCAGGATTGCCTGTAACATCTCAGTGCATCTAAGGATGTACCCGTAAATGTGCACTGATCTACTGATCTATAAGCTACTTGTCAAAATAACACTTCAACACGTATGAATCAGATGGTTTTTAACTTGAATATTTGGTTTGGATCCTTAAGTAATGTACTGAAAAAGGACATACATTCATACAATAATTTAATTAACCAATTGTTCAAAAGAACACACATAATAGCCTTCAACTAATTGGGGGCTGTAATCCATCAGGCTGTGTGATGTTACCAAAACCAGCTTTCCATTTATAGATGGAAAAGTCAGCTCAGCTGAGCTACAGAAGGGATCCAAAGTGAGAGTTAGAAGAGAGCCCATGTAAGAGGCCACAGCTGACTTACAGCTAACCAAAAGTATCAGTTACCAAGTTTTCTGTGGTGGCAGGAAGACTGTCAATTCAGTATTCCAAAGAACCCCACACAAACGAAATAAACATTTCCAAGTGGATCAAAAAAAGGAGTGGCTCATTTTGATGCTCACATTTTATTTTAAAAAGTTTAGGGGAAATTAATTTTAATCCAACTCACCTTTTCTTTTCTCAAAAATCCTTCTTTGAATTTGTAAGTGGTAAATCCCCTTACACCAGCAGAACGTAATCTCTGGTACTTAGCCTGAATGTATAAACCCTTCTGTACTAAGCCTGATTTATAACTGTGTTGCAATCGACCATCTGTAAAGTTGCTCTGTAGAGAAAAGTGGGGGGGGGGGGGCGGAGGAGACAAAAAGATCACATTTCAGAACTCTGGTTAAAAAGGCCATTTGTCTTTTATTGTATTCAGCTATTTTAAAGTTACAATTACACAATTTTACACACACAAATTTACAGTATGAACCAATGTAGTAATAATTTATCAATGCATATTCCTCTTCCTTGCTTCCTACTGAATACATTGCAGACTCACACACACTACTTATATCACAAAACTACAATGTTGTACATATTGGGCCACAGTCCAAAGTAGCTCAAATTATCTTCTTCATAGCACAGGTTTTGGTACAAAAATTATTAAGTGGTATAAAGAAGTGGTATAATGTGGGTAATAAATGAGATGAAAGGGGAGATACATGCTCCATTTTAAGGGGGGGATGTGTATATATCTATATGAACAGCTGTAAACTTTATAAATTTCAGTCCTGACCTTAACGGCAAAAGTTCCACTGACTTCAAAAGGAGCTAGGACTGCATCCGAGAGCTATCTATGGTGCGTATGAATACAAGCTATCAAATTAGATAGCCATACCTGGAATCACTTTAGTCTTTAAAACCATAGCAAGAACACCTACCACTGATCTATGCTTCCTTCCTGTCCACAATGGGCTACTGTAAACTTATTTGAAGTGGGACTAAGGATAAAGGCCACAGAGAAACAGCAATAAAAAGTAAGTGGTATTATAAATACTACAGAGTAGACAGACATGTAGCAGGAACAGCAGTGTCCCCTGTAATCAGGTTCATGTCAAGTTTTCGATACTCAGGCACTCAGATGCCACACTAATGTATGTGGTATAATATTATATAAAAATTTCCAACTTTATTTTACTGTCTCACGTTTTTGAACATTTTGTTTGAAATTTTCGAACTTGATCTTGCCAGAAGGTGATGGGTTGTTTTTTTTTTGGGGGGGGGGGGGGGAGGTTTAATAATGTAAATTGTTCAAGTTGTTTCTGAATACAAAGAATACATGAGGAAAAGCAGAAACCTTCTCCACACAATAACTTGTAAACTTTTATGAACAGTTTTAACTGCCAGAAGAAGCAAGCTGAAATTTGTCATGGAAATAGCCCTCACTGAAAAGTGCTTTGAGTGTTAGTGCTAACATTTGGTTTCAATCTGACAGAGTTGGGGGGGAGGGGGGGAATCACATGCTTCACATACGTAATATATTTTCTACCAGTTCTTCACTAAACTTGCAGAATGCAACTAAAAAAAGCTTGAGCAAGAGAGAAGCTTCTTTCCACAAACTCCTAGAAGCCTTTTGTTATTTCAAAGACCCTGTATCCATCTATGATATACTGAGAAAGCTGCAATCACCAGGAAATATGACTGTTAGCAAGCAGGGTGAAGCTTTATTAGAGCTGGAGGCACAGGATTCTTAGCAAATAGTGGCCAGATGCTAAACTTCTTACAGGAGATCAGAAAGCTGACTGTTCTGAGGACAGTGCAATTACAATCTTTTATGCAAGTCCATTGACATATAGGGGGAACTGAAATTTTTAAAAAATTCTAAATTAACCCCCCGAAGATGGGCAAAGTAAAAACCAAGATTCATTTTAAACTATGTACATGGGCAACCTGTTCACCAGTTGGCAGGCATCTTGTACTAAGCAGTGCTTGCTGTGCGCAGGGGAGTTCGTTCACCAACAGGCATCTGTCCCCTCCCACAAGAGGAGGCCCCAAGGCTTTCCAACAGACACCACTATTGTTCCATCTTGAGAGAAAGCTACTGAGCTCCTGTCTCCTTCCACACCTTCTACTCTTCATCCTAGCAGGAGTGGTTAGGAAATGATTCCAAGTCTGCCCCCTGCATGCCTCTCGCTCTTTATGGGAATAAGCAAACAAAGGAATAGAGTAAGGAGGTGGAGGGATAGGGAGTGGGACTGCTCATAGGCTTTGTTTGAACTGAGGCAGTCATTACTCACACGCAAGTGGAAGAAAAATACAATGACAATATTGATGAATAGCAGAGTCAATTGTCAAAATATCCATTCAGAATCTTAAATGTATATTTGGAAACAAGGCACTTTAATGATAGACATTACTATCTATCTTTGGTATTTCTAATAATCCTACCTGTCACCATGTTTGGGTCAAATTCCACAACTCTAAAGTATAGCTACTCCAAATTAACAACACTCTTCAAAGATATGAAGTTTAACCAGAGTCCGTCTACAAAATTATTCCAGTACTCCCAGGTATTTGGAGAATCTTAAGAGAAGGTTTCAGTTTGAAACATGGACCAATACTAAGTTTCTAAATTTCATTTAATAATCACAAAAAAACCTATTTTACAAACTTGGCTAATTTTTTTTTTTAAATCATCATAAGTGAAGTAATATTGCTTTTCAAAGTACTTTATTTTTAAAAACAAAGACTACAAACCAAATACAGTAGAACCTCAGAGTTATAAACAACAGAGTTACAAATGGACCAGTCAACCACACACCTTATTCAGAACCAGAAATACGCAATCAGGCAGCCGCAGAGGAGGGAAGGGGAAAAAAACCAGCCAGTACAGTACTGTACTGTGTTAAACGTAAGCTACTAACAAAATAAAGGGATAGTAGTGTTTCAAAGCTATATTAAGTTAATATTCAGTTGTAAACTTCTGAAAGAACCACCATAATGTTTGCAGTTCTGAAAAGCCAATATTTCAGAGTTATGAACAACTTCCCTTCCCAATGTGTTCATAACTCTGAGGTTTTAATGTAAGACACACATCTAAGCTACCCTAGCATACAACCATTACTGGAGAACATGAATATTTAATGAAGTCATCAGCATTCAAAGATAATGATTTTATTTAAATGATTAATATGCCAAATGGGTTACTGATTTCTCATCTCTCAGATGCACTGTGAATCAAATCACTAAATCAAAGAAACAGCTCTTTAAAACCTAAAATCTTTGGGTATCCCTGTAGAAAACTACTCCTCTAGAACATGATGCTCTTTTCAAAAACAAGTTAACACACATCACAGGCAACCAATTTTAAAATCTCTGGAACAGAACACTTCTGCCTAGTTACTCAACAGAACTTGTTTCAGACACAAGGGAAAAGATTTGCCTAAGCCAAATCTTAGGTAAATATATCTTAACATTAGAAAGGAGTCAGATCACCATCTCAGGTACACTGAATGCAAACTTCAGCAACATTAGAAAAATTATAGGCAATACAAGAAAAAAATTCAAAAAGTCAATATCCCTTTTCCCATAGCAACCACAATCCATTTGCTTTTCACACATGCAAAACACAGTGCTGCTGCATATGCTTTTTACCCCATAGTGAGACTGAAGCATAAGGGAAGAGATCACAAGGGCGCACAGCCCAGGGTGCATGCATGAACGCAACACTGGCTTAAAGCTCATCTTTGTTCTCCCAATCCTGTGCAGAATTCTACGCTGACATGAATTAAGCCAACTCTGGACTGCTATAAGTTCCATCAGGTGCCAACCACCCCAAAGGGTTGGTATGTCAGGCAGGGATCAGCCTGATGTAAAAGAGCCACCTACTCACCCTGTGCTGATAATAGACAGGAGGGGCTGATGTAAGTGCCATTATGGCAAGAGGTACATCAAAGAATCCAAAAACAATATTCTGTTTACTGTAATTTTAGTGCAAGATGACTTTTTTAACCTGTTAACTAAGTGATAATACCTTAAAAAGGGGCTAGTTTTATAACACTATGAATTTTATCTTGAGGAAAGGTTTGTGTTTTGTTTTTTATCTGAGGGACTCATTAGCTAAGTGCATTTTATTAATAGGATACAGAGGAAGACACCACCAGCCAAGATGGGAGAACTGGAAGTCATTTCTACCTGGTTGTTCCATTATTTTAAGTATAGATAAGAATCAAGAAGTCTGAAATCTGAATTTAGGTGTTCCTGGCAACTGCCTGTATGTACATGGTCATATTTCTGCCTCAAATGCCCTATGTGTAAAATGAGGATAATGCCTACCTACCTTGCACATGGCTGGGTTTTTTTTGTTTGTTTGTTTTTTAAATCCTCACAGCAACCCTGTAAAATATCAAGCATTATTTGATGGCTTATCTGAAATCTATTTTGTGGAAGAGGTGGATTAACAGTGATTACATCTCCACCGTTCACGTGGCTTATGGAGAAAAGGGATATTCTGGACCAAGGGTTAGTGGCCAAATTGCCTTATACCAAGACCACTTTTAAATGGGAAACAAAGATTTGATCAGCTTTTTTTCTTTCCTGTTATGAATGGATCTAATTGGGCCCATGCATAGCAGGAAGGAAGAGGTACAAGTGTCCTCTGTTTTACTTTTAATTGATTTTGACCCCAGAGTGCCTTTTACAGTTAAGATGCATTAGAAAGCCTCAGCAGTATCCCAGAACAGGGTGATTTTGTTGGGACTCCTGTAGACAAAAGCCTAAAAGTAATACTTTTCAGATAGAATAATTTAAAAATACAAAAACAGAAAAATATGGAATATTTAATAAAAAGGTTATTATTTGGGAGTCACCATATAGATTTAAGGCAGTTTTACATGAAAAATGCAAATGAATGCAGAAGTTCAACTATAAGGGGTGGCATTTTCTCTTAAACTTGGAAAATACTCTGAAGTTTTCATATAGCGTTATGACAGCAAAACATTCCACCAATCCACTGTGTTTAGTTTAAAAACAAAAAAAACTTTCAGTGGAACAGTGTCCACACAAAATAATGGAATTAGGAGTGAACATATTCATGTAAGGTATTTCCTTATAGGCAGATTTGGCAAAATTTGATTTGATTTTTAAAAAAATAAATTCTGACAAATATCAATGTTTATTTAAACTCCCCTTCCCCCCAGTTGTTATCTGGTTTAATTTTTCACTGTTGTGGGGACTTCAATAATTATTGCCTGACCCCCTCCATAACAGTAGATGGTGATTCAAAAAGTTAAAGCTTTCAACTGTTAAAACAGAAACTGTCAACATCAAATGTAAAAAAATACAAAGTAAATACCCTTAATTCAAACTAACTTCTGAAACAGCATATTTTTATTTTTTTATTTTTTTTAGTTTGCCTGTCTGTAAATTTCTATTATGGATACCAGTATTTTCTGTTGGTTTGTGTGTGTATGGAGAAAACAATGTTTACCAACACTACTGATAAAAACCCAAAAGTCATTCCAAGCCTATTGAATGATTGGATGTTTTCTTAATCTCCCATTTTTCCTGCAGTTTTGATTCTTAAATTTGTTCTTTAAGGTTATTTTTCCCCACCTATGAGCCCCGTGATTTTGCAATTCCCCCCTTCCTTGCCCAACTCCCCTTTCAATCAACTGCTTTGCCATTATGTTTGTGTTCTCCCTTCATGATGTTATTTAAAATTAAATCCTGAAAAAGTCAGCCCTCTTACCAATCTGGAAGTGCCCAAATTCTAGTAACTGAGTCTTCCAAAATATAACACCACTCCAGATTTTACCGGGGGTGGAGTGTAGAATTCAAACATTCCATTCTGGCATAACTCTCTCTTCTCCTACTGAAGTAAAAGTAACACCCCATTATTTCAGTGGGAACCAAGTTCAGCCAATGCTGACCATTTTTGAAAATCTCACTTAACATGTTTGTTTAGGACAATACATCTCAATCACATCACCACAACCTGAAATGAAACCTTATGCAACACTTCCAACATTTGGCAAGAGTCAAACAATACCTTAAAGGGTCTTCTGAATGGTCTTGGATTTTCAAGATGTCCTCCAAATGGTCTGTGAGTAAATATATCATTTGTTTTTGCAGCATAATAAGAATTCTAGAAACATGACAGAGATATTACTTTAACAAGGTTAAAGTAATCATTTCAATGAAACATGGACAATTTTTAGATTAAGCTCATTTGTACTGTACATTTTTTTGGCCCAAGGTTGTAATTGTGATGTATTAAGTTAGTGAAATTGCAGCTTGTTGAACTGGAATCCAAGTTGGAGAGAGTGATTTCAGTTTCCACAGTGGAAAGGACACAAGGCATTCCAAAATATGGTGGTCCCTTTGGGCTGTAAAGTGGCCAGATCTCCCCAATTGAGGTTTACCCTGGTGTGAGGTAGAGACATCAGCTGGCACAGAGCCAGCACAGCAGCCTCCTACACAGCAACCCTCTTCGGGGATGTGAAAAAAATGGAGTGGGAACAACAGGAAGGATGCATCCAGATCTCTGCTGGCAAATGAACTCTTCAGGGTCATTACCAGTCCATGCGCTTTAAAGCAGCCATGTGCATTCCTGGCACACTCTAGCACACATTTCTAGTACTACCCATGCACTGAACACCAATTTAAGAATTGCATTAGATTTGTCCACAAGGACAAATACTCTCCATCCTTTCTTGATTTTGGCATCTAGCAATATGAGAGGCTCATCTACCCTAGAGATGTGCATAATTTCAGAAGGAAGTGACAACTAAGTGATGTTGGAACTGCTTGTAACTGGAACCTGTGAGTGTAGCTACATTAAGCAGCCTT
The DNA here is from genome assembly GCA_007922175.1 of Pelusios castaneus. NCBI lineage: Eukaryota > Metazoa > Chordata > Testudines > Pelomedusidae > Pelusios > Pelusios castaneus. The sequence goes on from ML685798.1 coordinate 4,357,179, forward strand.
GGTTATATAAAACAGTGCAGTACTTCCACACGTGGTACTCTCTCCCACCATTGCTTTACCTGTGCATTGTGACCCTTTTCCCAGAGTTTCCAGCACAGCTCTCTGAAGCTGGTACTTTTTTTTTTTTTTTTTTTTTTTTTTAAAAGACATGACATGGATATTTTCATATATAAATCCATCTTCCTGATGGATGTGAAATATACATACATATACAAAATTACTATAGAAAGTATTGCTTCATGTAGGCAGAGTTTAAGTGATGCTAAGATCTTAACTGAAAATTCAACATATTTTTAATACATATTTTAATGATATATCGTTAATACTTTTACAAGTTTTGAATTCATTCTTTCTTCATTCATTCTTCAAATATAACTAACAATTTAAAAGGTATTTTTTAATCTTTGAAATAGTCATACACAGAGGCGGCCTTTGGCTATTGGGGGCCCTAGGCAAAGGCCCATTATGGGGGCCCCCTATACACCCATGAGGCCCTCTGTGGCCCCCCCCCTCCACTCCAGCTCTCCACCCCATGGCCCGAGCCTCCTGGGCCAGCTCTTCCTCCTGCTGCTGACAGAGGCAGATGCAGCTTTTGGAGTAGGCAAAGCAGGCAAAAGGGCCCCTCATTGTTTGGGGCCCTAGGCATGCGCCTGCTTTGCCTACCCCAAAAGCCGCCTCTGGTCATACACAACAAAAATTCATAAAAACACAAGTATCTATGCAACACTCCCTATGTTACAGTCTAATAATGATACATTTCCAGTTAATTGCACTGTCTGGGATTTCAGCCATGTGCCTAGATATCAGATTATACAATCTGTTGTGTTTTATTACTGCTGCTTAATTAGAATGAAAGGGAATAGGACACAATTACTTGAAAACACTAGAGAAAGATAATTTTAAAAGAATAAGTGTTTAATAATTTAAGAGTCTTGCTTCTGTTAAGCAACATCTTACATTATTAAGAACAGAAAAAATTAAAATCTGAATTTATTCTCTTTTCCTTCATTAAGGTTAGATTTTTACTTCTCACTCAACTTGAATAACAAAAATTGACAGTTTATTTCTGATTCTCATGCAGTAGCTATTTTTTAGGTAGCTAATACCACATAAAAATGTTTTAAATTCAATAACAAGTGGATTTGAATTTCAAGATAATCATTAAAGTATTTTATTAATTTAGTTTTTTTAAAAAACAGAAATAAAGGACTACCTAAGAGAATCAATTGAAAATGTAGTCTTTCAAAAGGCCTTTACAAGCTCTCTCACAAGAGACTAGAAAAACTAGGTAGTAGTCATAGAATGAAAAACTGGCTAAGAGGCAGGGAACCAAGTACGAATTTAGTTATCAGTTTTCATTATGGCAAAAGGTTAGCAGTGGGATGCCTGAATGTACTGTATTAAATCGGGTGGCGTATAATATATTTATTAATGTTCTAGAAAGGAGGGTGAGCAGGAAGGTGGCAAAATCTGAAGGTGGCTACGTTATTTAGGTTGGTCAATTCTAGACAAGGTTGCATTTTGTCATTTTAAAAAGCATATATCCTCTGATTACACGCTAACACCTCAAACAGAAAGGCTAGCCACTGCATAATTGATTCTCCACTTGTTTCTCTAAACTTTATGATTTTACTGATATATTAAAACTGCCACAGTTCTTCTGAAGAACCCAGGATGAATTTCTTTTTCATTACCAAAATTGAGCCAACTAAAAGGGATTCATGTGGATGTAATTTATCTGTTGCACTTTTGGATTTATTTATAGGTTTCACTTCTTATTATACGGGACCTGCCATACAATTTTAGGATTAATTTTATTTTCACAAATATTTAGCCCTTTTTACAATTCTAGATTAAATTCAGGCTATAAACCATTCTTTGAAATGTGGCTAGAGCCGGAGTAAAATACCACCACTCCCTCCAGCACCACACCCCTCTGTTCTGATCTCTGTTAATAACTTATTATTCCATAATGATCTCTCTTTATACAGTTCAAAGACACTGACTTGGTTTGCTGACATATTGCAATATGATCTCATGTTTAATTTACTTTTCACTATCCTGCAAGTCTCAATATTTGAAGTTTCTCCCTCCCATATCTTTATTTCTTCTCTGTATGTCAGGATGCATTTTCCAAGATGAATTTCATGGAATTATTTTCTATCCATCTTTTTAATCTCTCTAGGTGATTTCATTATCAAATTATTAGTTATTCTCTCTTCTGCTCTCGTGATTGTTTGCAACTCCTTACCCACCAACCACACATTTTTATTAGTATCATTAACATACACTCAGTTCTAGTTCATTTAAAGATTGGACCCAACATGAATTTCTGTGGGATCCCACAAAATAGCTTCTTCAAATCTAACATACTGCTATTAATTTTTTGTTTTTTGGTCCGGCACCTCCAGTTTTCAATCCATACAAGGATATTCATATCCAAGGCCACATGAATTTATTTGGATAGCAGGATTCTGTGGGATATTAATATTTTATCCAAAAAAACAAATATAATCTTCCAAATTCCCTTTTTCAGTTACTTGCCAAATTAGCAGTGAAGAGTATGTCAGACATGATTTTAGTGGAGAGTTTTCTATGCTGTTGACTGTCCATGATTTTATTGTATTCGTGATAATTTCTAAAATTTTTTCTTCTATATTTTACTAGTGATAGAATTCATAGCAAGTTAATTGCTAGGATCACTCTTCATTTTGAAGATCAATACTACCTTTGCTTTTTTTAATAACCTGGCACATATCCAATTTTCTATGACATTTCAGAAACATGCCATTCAGGATTTTTACAAATTCCCTTACGAGCATAGAATGCATATTATGCAGACTGAATGATTTGTGTATGTTCATACTTAATGCATTTCCTTACTTGCTTTTTTGTCAAGAAATTGTACATCATCCCACTTTCTATTTGTGTGAACTTCTCAGGTTTTCTTGAAGGCAGATCTTTTTGAAAAGGAATTTAATATTAGAGCCATTTTGGAATCTTTATTTTTATTCAATTCTTTAAATTTTTTTTCTCCATTCTTCTTTCTCTACTGCAGTACTTTCTGTCCCAAAAGGTGACAGACTACTCCTGGCGATCAGGGCCAAAGAGCAGTGGATGCTGAGAAAGCAGTGACACTCAGGATTTACCTTAACACAGATTGCAAAATTACTCTTAAAATCAAGCTACAAGTGGCTCTCTGAAAACAATCTTACCTCCCTGCTCCTGCAGCAGCCTGTAATTCTGTGATAGCTGCTCAGTTGTATAGCCTACCAGGCAAAGCTTTTTCTCCCATGACACTCAGCTCAGTTACAAGAATATTTGCTACCCAATCACAATGATACACCTCATGAATAATTATCTTAGTGATTGGGGAAATAGAAAGAGGGAGCAACATGAGAAGAAACATTTTTAAAAGCCAAAAAAACTGGAAAGAAGAGAAAAAGGAAGCACAAGTGTACCAGGGCAAGACCAGGGCAATAAGGGGTTTTCATCTTCCAATGTCACAACTGGGAGCTCTGACTAAATAAAGACTGTTAAAAGATGCTCTAGTGCTGTTTCTATAAGCCCTTTAAATCCTCTTAAAACAACGGCGTAGCACTAACTCATTCTAATTTTTGCTGACAGTTTAAATTGCAAACTGAGACTGGAATCTTGTCTTCAAGATGGCTAGCACATGGCTGGCTCTCTCCTTCAGGAAGCCCTATTATGCAGTGGCAGTTCTTTCATATCTACTATTGTTTCTTACTCAGCAACTCATCATTGCTTGATCTTGTATATGTCAAGGCAAAGGTATTTTCTGCTGACCAAGAAATCCCTGTTTTGCAGTTTCCTGTTAAATGTCAGGCTACAGTTTTCACAGAACCGTCAGAAAACATGATGCATTAACTTAATTGCCACCTTGAACCAACTCCTTTTTGACTCTTAACCACTGAGCCAGCTTCTCAGGTTCCAAATGCAAAACTTCAATTTTAGCTCTGAATGAATGAAGTGTTATTCAGATCCTGTCCTAAACGGTTCTGTGGCATTGTTTTGAACTGTTAGAGTTGCCATATTACATTCCCAAAGCAACTGCATTTCTGTGGTTGGTGAAACTAATTGTGGATAATAAAAAACAAAACTTCTAGTAGACCAAGGAAAAGTTTGATGAACCCACGGAAGTTCAACTGTAAAATGTTGACTAGATGTCTCAAAATTTTAAATAAGACAGACCACAAATTAGATGTCCCCAACCTAGTTTCTTCTATTTAACTTTGCATGCACCAAAACAGTCCCTTGAAAACTCAGGAAGTTGAGGCATTCGTGCTAGTTTACACTGTACTTATTTCAACAAAAGTTTCTATGCGTGCCTTTGTAAGTTAACAGAGTTGAATAAGCCATTGCTTATTTATCTGAGGGTATTTCTGCACTCAAACAGTTAAGTAGCACAGATGCAGCTGCACTATCATGGTACTTCAATGTAGGTACTATTTATGCTGAGGGGAGGAGTTCTGCCAGTGACCAAATTAATCCACCTCCATGAGAGATAGAAGCCAGGTCGACAGAAGAATTCTTCCATCAACTTACTGCTGTCTACATCAAGGACTAGGTCATTATAGTGGCATCTCTCAGAGGATGTGGTTTTTTCACACTGCTGAGAGACATAGCTATACCGATATAAGTTCCCAGTGTAGACAGGCCCTTAGTACAAACTTGAAAACAGATAATTTGTGAAGAAATTGTCCAAAGGGAACATACATTTATTTTGAATTATTGAAGGTCAGCACTGAACCCACAGTAATCATCTTGCCCAGTTACACACAAATATACAAATTCTATTGAAAAAGGACTCGTTATCGAGGTGCCAGTAAAGTCCTCAACTAAATGTGATGAATTAAAAACATAGAGTATTATGAGCTTTTTCCATACACAAATTTAAGTATGTCCAATTGTTTATTCTCTGAATTTTTTCTTTATGCCTCTCCTAAAATCTTTTTGGTAACTAAAAGATAAATTTTCTGCAGAGGAGGGCACTTAATTTAAGCAAGATGTGGACTTGTCCTTTGGTCCACCACTGGTGCGTGGGCTGGCTCTCTGTCACTTTGTTCTTCATCCAAAAGTACTACATTTGACTTCAGATGAGTCATTCAGTAATAAACCCTTTGATCTGTGCTATAAGTGGGAGTATTTATGAAGTATAAGGAAAATACAGTGCATAACCAAATTTCTTGAATATAGGTTACAATCAAGCCGAGTTTTAATTTAGTAATTCTCCATGATTTCTTGAAATTGTCAAGTCATTCAGCAGCCAGAATTACAATGATCTTTTCTGATTATTCTGTGTTAGAGACTGATCTCCCCATTTCAGGACTCTCCTGAAAATTTTCTCACTTTGGCACTGTAAAGAGTTCTAAGGCTAAAACAAACTGTGTTCCTCATTCCCAATAACCATCTCCATGCCAGGAAATTAGAAGCCAGTAAAGTTAGTTGAGCGTACATAGACATCAAGAAGCAGAAAAATCAAGATTTTAAAATCAGAATGTCATGATTTATGCAAGCAATACCCTTTTGTACACCATGTAAGAGTTGTAACTTTTGAAAAAGTTCAGATGCAGAAGAGTTTACCTGTGACCAGTAAACTTTAGTACAATTCAGATGTAATTTAACACAAGTAAATCTGAAGGTGTAACAAATGGTCCTTTGAAACGTAACATGACAAGGAACAAATTTTTGAATGTGAATATATGGGGAATAGAAGAGAAAGACAAGAAAAGGGATCTATTTCACTTCCACTTACCATGTGAGGTTTCCCAATAAATTTCCTGAAAGAGGATTTTATAAATCTTACAGGTTTTTGGAATCCATCAATTTGAGAGTTTCGTAATTTTGAGAAGCTGCAGTTTTGTTCATTCCTGATTGGATACAAAAAAATGAAAAAATGAAAAGCAAGATTATTTCAAAACTAAGCTATTTTAGAAGTTTGAAGTATGTACAAGTATTAAAAATAGATGTTAAACTGGCATATTAACTGACAAAATACTAGTGGTCCACTTTCACTGTTGAAACCAAAGTTACATGAAATTATCATTGCATAATGGGTCACAGACTAATAAACAGACAAGTAGTGATTCTCCACGCCTTCCTTAAATCCTCATCATGCAACTGAATATCTTTGTACAAATGATTCAGTGATGTATGTGCTTGATTACCCCTGCCCTCTGCTGGCTAGAATATGTTAGATCTACAGTAGACCCTCAAAGATACGAACAGCAGAGTTATGGACTGATGGTCAACTGAACACACACAGAACCATAAATAAGCAATCGGGCAGTAGCACAGGAGGAGACAAAAAAAGAAAGCAAGTACTGAACTATGCCTGTATTGGATCTTAAAAGTGGCACACCAGGTTTCCCATCCCGACCACCACTCACCAAGCAAGGGGCAGCCATCTGCAGGTGGGAGATGATTGCTGCCAACCCAAAGCAGCCCAAGGAGAAGCAGGGTAGGATCTGCTGTAAGCTGCAGGTACTGTCTCACCCCTTTAACTCCCCCTTCCAGAGGGGGGATGCTGTTTTCACACACCATATCACCAGGAGGGGGAAAGCTTGTAAGCTCAGTCCCAGCCCGGGAAAGAAGCTGCCTCAGCCTGAGCTTCTGATACTAGAATGGGAACTGCTGCTATTGCGGCCAGAGCCTGCCCTGGAGCGTAAGGAGTAGGAGGCAGAGCTGCCAGCAGCACACTGTGGTGTGTAGGAATTTTAAAGGGCCACAGCCTGCACTGCAAATGCACTGATGCGGCCCAGGCTTTCCCTGTGACTGTGCTCCTGAGTTCTGCCAGCACCTCTGGGAGTGGAAGGGGAAAACAATGGCAGAGCACAAAGCAGCAAAAGCCCTGGGGAAAGGCAGCTGAGGACAGGGGCTTGTAGCACCAAGGGTGTGGGAGAGGCCCACTTAGCTCAACCTAAAGGCAAGCAAAAGGAATAGGGCAAGGAGCTGCTTGTAATCCAGGCAGTGCTACCAGGTTCCTTAGCTCCAGGGGCCACCCCAGCCTCAGCTGCAAGACACTGACTGAAGAGTATAAAAGAATAAGGGGGGTGTACAATAATAAAAAAAGAGAGAAAGTTTAAAGTAAAAGATTGAACAAGTTAAGAAAACTTTCTGGGCTTGTTTCATTTACAGTAAGATGGTTAAAAGCAGCACTGCTGCTCTTAGTAAAGTTTCAAAGCTGTGTTAAGTATGTTCAGTTTTAAACTTTGGAAAGGACAACCATGTTTTGTTCAGAATCACGAACTTCTTCCATTCCTGGGGTGTTCATATCTTTGAGATTCTAGTGTACTTAATTATTTCACAGTATGAATTACTCTCAGCATAGTGTGGCTGCCCAACATAGTTCTTTATCTTAGTGCTCTTATAAAAGGGCGAGGTCAAAGAGCTCAAATAGAAGATATCTGCATTTTCGGAGCTGAAAATCACAAGTTCTATTCCTCATATAACACACAAATGCTGGATGTCACACTGTGTTCATCTATGTACCATAGATAGGATTTTCAAAAACATGTAAAACCTTGTCTACATGTACAATGCCACAGCTGGGCTGTTGCAGCACATCTGGTGAAGAGGCTCTATGCAAACAGAAGAGAGCTCTCCCATAAAGGTAATAAAGCCACCTCTGTGATGGGCAGACAGGAGATACAGCGTTACACCAGCACTTAAGTCTAACTTAGACCTAACTTTTATTGCTCAGGACGGTGGTTTATTCATAAATTCTGCTGATATAAGCTGTAGTGTAGACATAAAAATCTGGTTTTGATCTATGTTATGCACTAGAGATTAGACAATCAAACAATCTCTTCTCAATTAAAAAACTATTAACCTATGAAATTTCAAGATCTGAAGAAACGTTGAATGAATGATGAAGAATCCTTGGCGTTACAAAGGGGAAAAAGAAAAACTATTTCTTCTTCTGCACGAAATTTTATTTTCTCCCCCACAACATATGCAGATTTTGCAATTGTATAATGGTGGTGTCTCATATACAGTTTCAGTAGAAATCTGAAGAATAACCATGTGAAACATAAAACTAGATTTATCGTTAACTGTTTCAAATGCATTAAATCTGGAATGCTGCTTTAAAAATGCCTTTTGTATACTCTCCTGATAAAAACAGGTCGGCACACAAGTGAAGCACTACTAAACAGCCTTCTATATAAGGCTATACAACATCTGTAATATTTACCTTTCTAAATTAAAACAGTCCTTATGCAGTACATTAAAAAATGTTTACTGATATTATACCCTTCAGTCTCCTTCCTAAACAGGACACACCAGTCTCTCTTATTTAGTATACTATAAACATGGTAGTGTCAACATCTACCTAAGAAAAGTCTCACCAGGAAAAGAAGCATCCAGTACAAGTTAAGATTTAGCTTTGGGACTGTATAACTGACCATTTACCTTTGGCTATTTAAATAATTTATAATATGGCCTAAAAGCATTTTAATAGACATCTCTACTGTTTGGAAATACATAATTATAAAATGAATTCCAAGCACACACACCGAGATACACTGGATGAGATCTGAACAGCAGTGAGTCAAGATAGTCACTCACATAATATAATCTACATGAGCTACCATGAAAGTTTTCTTCAAATTTTCCTTTTAAAAAAATATGAAGCTGTTCCAAATTGACAAAGGAAAGGAAATTAGCTCCTTCTCCAGACCTTCCATATTCCCTTTTTAAGTCTGCACTGAATCCAAGGCACAACTTAGTTTTCTAAATCAACAGGTACTGCTATCTTACTGTATGATAGACTTTGTATTTAAAATAAATAGGCACTAGCACAGGGTTCTCAAACTCAAATCACCATGTGGGCCACATGAGGACTAGGATATTGGCCCGAGGGTCGCATCACTGAAACCTTTTCATACAACAGTTTTTAAAACCCTGAAGGGCCACCAGTTTAATTAAAATTAAATTAAAAAAATAATTAATTGAATTCAGTGATTGTAAATAAAAATTAATTGGGTTTAATTAATTAAATTTGAATGAATTTTATTTGAAACTTAATTTTAGAAAGGTTTTTTTTAAAAGGTTTTTAATTAAAACTCAAGTTTTTTTTTTTTTTTTTTTTTAAAGAAAGAACGAACAAACAAATGAACTGGGCAGAGCCCTCCCCCCAGGGAGCTCATGGAGCCTCCCCCAGCACGGAGCCCCCTTGGGAGCCCTCCCCACACCCCAGATGCCCCTCCTGCCAGTGCACCTGACCTCTGACCTAGCCCTGGGAGCTGAGTCTGCCTGCTCCAGTCGCCTGGCCCAGCGTGCTCCCCCACTGCTGCAAGCCAGCGCTCTGCCCGTTCTGGTGAACAGCACAGCTCCCAGGTGGCGGTCGGCTCCTCCCCCGCTGCCCAGCAGCGTGGCTGCCGAGGCCCCAGGGCAGGGGGCAAGGCATGGCCTGGAAGCTCTGCCGATGGCACCGAGCTCAGCTCGGTTGGCAGGAGGACCCTGGGTGGGAGGCAGGCAGTCGCAGCCTGGCTGCCAGCTCCTAGCTGGCAGGGGCAGGGGCCACTTGAAAAGTCAGCCAGGGGCTGCGAACCCCTGAATTCCAGGTCTTGTCACGAGCCGCAGGAGGTAACTCTGCGGACCACGTGTTTGAGATCCCTACACTGGCATGTTATGAGGTATCATCAAATCTAGCTCTATTTCATTACAATTTGGCAGTTTCTCCCACAATTATTCTTTCATGTACAAAGAAGTCATCTCTTTATATTCAGATTAATCTTTTGAAGTTAATAAGTGAAGTAGTAAAACTGAGTTAAGCAAATGTTTCTGAGCCAATTGTCCCCATTAATGATGCAGTAGGAAGCACTCTGTGCAGTAATAAGCTGTAATTAATATGTTCTGAAAAAGAAATTTCTAAAATACTCTTAGAACTTCCTGCTCATTGAAAATATCCCAAGATCAGGCATCAAAAATATGGTTGCACAGAACCAGAATGCTGTCGAACCCGAGTATTCCAAGAAAATTTTACCACACAGAATTCTGAAATCTATGAGTGTTGAATTCCTTCCTCCTACTCCCAGGCTGGCCAGTGGGATTATTTGGCACTTAAAATTTAATGTTTATTTTCGCATTGCAGTTCATGAAAGTTATGCTGTTCTATTTCAAGGCTGTTCTTTGTCACTACAGAATGTCAAGGAGCATTTCAATGGAATCTGAATTTGAGACTCAAAATTCAAGGACCAACCTTACCAAAGAGAGCATACCACATCTGAACTAAATTGTAGGTAAAATGCAAAAAATTTCTGATGATCCTACAGACTCCGGTATACAGATGTATTCATTAATGGTAGGTTACCTTTGAATTATACTGTCTATGTGAAACACTCTCTCATCTTCATTCTGCAGCCTCTCTTTCCTCCTCCTCTCTATATCATGCCGTAGATCATTTGGATCTTCTAGAACTCTCACAACAGTCTAAGTAACAGAAGGGAAATTTTATTGAAATGGTAGTGGATATATAAAAATCAGCTGAAAGGCAGGTTATTTGATCCACACAGTGGGTACAGTGGGTTGTCTTATGCTTGTAAAACCATTTTAAAGATGCATAACCATCTGAGAGTGAGTAGGAGACAGGCATGCACATTGACCCACGAATACAAAGTTCCAACCATGGAAAACAAGCTCGGCTCTGCAACTATCCTCTCTGCTTCATTTTAGTAATTACAAGATCCCAAAGTAATAGCGAAGGGTCAATACAGAGCTGAAGAGGCAAAATATTCACAGAACTTCAGTTACTGGTATTTAAGCTGCAATTCTCCTTCATGAAGTTACCTCTGTAAATCTGCAGTAGAGCAGATTAGCAAGCAATAAGAGGACAGAATATTTAACAGACCTTAGGCCTTCCTTCCTCAAATAAATATCTTATTTGGCTATACACTTGAGAAAATAGTGCTAAATAAAAGGTATGAGTGGAATTCCTAGTGACATCCTTACAAAGAAAGGCATATTAATGAGATTAATTCGGAAAGTGGGTCCTCTGGCAGAATGGGCTCCAAGTCGCTCTGGGTGTTGGAACTCTTTGAGGCCTGGTATAATGAAGTGGGAAATATCTGTGTTGATGAATACGGCATATGACTCCCTGGACTTACAACGGTCAAGATAAGGAGCATCCTACCAAAGACTCAAACACAATAGCCTGGTTTATAGTCATGAAGGAAAGGCTACTCAGCCTCATTCTGGTGAGATGTTTTATCAAGGCTGAAAACAGAGAAATATTAAATGGAACACTAAGCAATTACAACACCCCAGGCATTGAAAAGGAAGGAGGGTACAGGTGAGTCAAGAGGGTCTGCCCCAGGAATCAGTGAGAGCTGACAGGCTAGCAAGGAGACACAAAAGAGAGACAAATGCAGAAACTGAAGTAGGGGCAGTTGGTTTCTCATAACCCAGAGGTAGAGATAAATGGGCTGGCTAAAACTTATGAAAGATTGCAATTAGTGGTTAGGTAAAGAGAAACATGCATATAGACCTTGACTGTGTTGATCCTTGCTTTGTACCATTGGTGAATTAATAAATAATGGGACTTATTTTCCTCTCCCCCCACTGCAGAAAACAACCTGTTTTGAGTCACTTTGCTGGTCACAGGACCCCTGCTTGAAAGGACTGATGAACCAAACCATATTGGACCTGTCACATTAACACAGTGTTTAAAGTGCATGGTTCCACATGGTGTGGTGCAAGAAGCCAGGTCTGACACCCAGATACATTACTTTAACCATAGGGATAATCTCTAGATGAAGAGCTTTTCTCCTTTGGTCTTGTTATCAAAAGGCCTCAACGGAGATTACTTCCAAAAAGGTTGAGTTTTCAAAGGTATGTTTTTACATCTAATTTATTCATCTTGCCTCCCTCAGCACATTATGAAGCTTTGAGCAGATGAAATAGGTATGTTTTATTACAGATGATGCTCAGATACTACACTTTAGGCAGAAGCATTAATTAAGGATGATGCACTGCTTTCTCTTTGGAAAATACTAAAGAACACTCAGCCACCAGGAAAACAACTTTTATTAAATAAAAAGATAAAGAACAATTCCCCAATATTCAAAAGGAGTAACCATAAGTCTACTGAGAACCAAGCTCAAAATATAGAGGATAACAGGCTTGAGAACTGGAGAATTAGACCTTTAAAGGAAATGTTTCCCCATAAAACACTGAACTTGGCCGCAAGGGCTTACTTCTTGAGTGTTCTTTGAAATTCATCAAAATCGATGACAGAAGTTAGATGCCTAACTGATCCTCAAAATTGTCTTGATATTTCAGCATGTTGTTTCTTAACAGAGAACAGTGGACTAGCCTAGGGGGTCTCTGAACTGGCTACAATAACCAAAGATTTCTCTTTCCTCTTTAGACAAAGATCCAATTACTTCTGATCAGATGATGCAAAGCCACAGACAGAGGGACACATGGAAAGGCTTACTCCTAACAGGAGGCAACTTTTCTTATTTGCCTCTTGTTCTGAAATCAAAGTACACCAGCCAAGTCTCTTCAGTGGGTTCCTGTTTCCCCAATTACTTTAAGCACCTCATGTGCAATACCTGAAGCCTGGATGCTTTTCTGGATCCACAATACCTAAATCCCAACATTGTTTTAAACAACATATAACTACAACTATAACAGGCCTCAACAAAAATGGCAGAAACCTTGGGGCCAGCCCAAAAACTTGGGCGCCACTAGGTATCCTGCAGAGGAGCCCCCTCTGCCCCTGCCACCAAAAAGCTGCCGCAGCTCATTTCTGCAGCAAGCCCCTCTCCTGCCACCAAAAAAGCCACTTCTGGTGGTTCTTTCAGTGGCACTCACGGGGGGGAGGGGCGGTGGGCATGCGCGCAGGGGACAGACAGTGGTGCTGGAAGAGCTGCCATCTGTCCCTACACCTCTCCCCCCTTGAGCGCTGGCGGCAGCAGCTTTTTTCGGCAGCGCTGGGGGTGGGGAAGAGGGGAATCACTCCTGTCTCTCCCTCCTCCTCCTGTGCCGCCGAAAGAGCCACCAGCAGCAGCTTTTTTTCCAGCAGCAAGGGAGAGGGAGCCCAGCGCGCTCCGCACCGTGGGGGGGCCTTTGTCCCCAGTGCTCATAGGTGCCAGGGGCAAAAATTTGTCAAGGCTATACAATAACATAACTATAATAATTAAATTAAAGTACGTTGACAATAAAGGCAGTCTGAGGTAAATAGTTCTGAGGCTGCTTGAACCTTCAAAGAAAGAAGCACTCAGAACAACTAATTTAATTTAGGGGGTGGGAAGGGGAAGGCAGATAGAGTCTTTTATAACCTCATGTGGAATGCTGGATCCATGGGTTAACTGGCATCAGTTCAATAGTTAAACTGCTTTCACATGGTTCTGGGTTCACAAAGTATAGCATAAGTGCTCAGAAGATTCAGAACACATTTGTCTGTTTATTGAGTGGGCAGGGTAACATATTACGGTTGGGACTGTCAAGATTCAGTTTCTAAATCTACATGCAAAAGAAGTGAGTGTTTTAAAATTAGCTTAAAATTACTTGGCAAGTCAGCATTTGTGTACTAATGGGAATGTTGTAGATGAATTACAAGTTTATGAAAAAAGGATAACAGAAGCAATAACAGATTGTTAGTTATAGCTATGTCATTGTAACTTATTCTTTCCACTTCCAAACCCACCCCCACCCATGAAAATTAACATACCTGTCCAGATTCACATGGCACAGCTCGTTTATTCTGAAGTTCTGCCAAAGATATATCAATTCTCCTGAAGTAATAATCCAAAATGATATAAGAATGAATATGCCATATTTAAACCATGGAAAAGAATTCTCACTTTAAACTACAGCAATTGTCATCAGTCTTAAAACTATACTACATAGTTGCATGCTATGCAATATACAGTTCACTAAAAGACATTTAATGAAACATTCCACTTATTTATTACTCCACAGTAAGCCCATGTATAATATACTGGAAACCATTAAGTAACTGACTCAATATAAATAATACATTGTTTATAAGTTTATGTTTTACCTGTGAATTTCTGGATCTGAATACGTTTTAACTTCATTTAAATTTGCAACTGATTTATCTTGAATTTTTGAGAAGCGTTCATTTAAAGTTAGGTCAGAAGATGTAAAATAATTTGCTGTAAAGAGATATTAAATGCAAAAACATTACTTTATCATTTATATTGCAATTACAGCCATACTACTATTAAAATATTAATTGCACAAAATAACAATGACATAAATCAAAATAATTTCCACTTGAAATCCAACTCTAACTCACACTGCTGAAAGATAAAATATGCACATGGTACAGCAACCATCCTAGTACCTCAATATTAATGTATGAGCAACAATGCATTTCGTTTTTCAATGGAATTAATTTCAACCTAAAGAAATATAAGGATTTATCAGCTCTATCAAACTATTTTAAATACTTGTACCCAGGGGTTGTCACAATCAGCATTGCATAGAAGCAGAACAACATTAATATGGTCAATCTGAAAAATGAAAGGAGGAGTCAATATAAACTGTTCATAGTTAATTTTGAATCAATTCTTATCTCACTCCTTTCCTCCCAAGGAAAGTTATAGGAGAGGCCCCAATCTTTCTCCACTGCAACACAGAAGCCCTAATCCTGCAAGATAGATGCATATGGGAGTCCCATGGAGACCAATACCATTCTGGACTAGTGCAATGGTTGGGGAAATAGATTACTGCACAGAATTGGGACCCTAGTTATGCATTTGTTTTGGCTGTAGGATGAAATGCAAATCAAGGCCATTTTACTTAACACAAAAATTACATAACCACGTTAGGCCATTCCCAGCAGCCAATTTCTAACTCCAACTTTCCAGAGCCTCAATATCAGACATCTTCTCCAGGTGGTCAAGCCCTCTGTATATCCATTACACACATTCACTCATAACAGAAACCCAACTCTTCCTTTACAAGCAGCTTAATTTGATCACTTCTCTAGCAAAACTCTTCCTGTATCCTTAGTGATACACCATCTCAAAACCTTCATATCAGCATTCCCTGTCAAATATGCTCAAATCCACAGCTCAAAAGTCTACATGAGGCTTTACTTGTCTTATTATATTTGTATTCATATAGATTGTATTCTGGTAAATACCAAAACATTGTAATTAACCAAGTCCCTAGTTTATATGATCAAGCATAAAATATTATAATCACCTTTAACTTGATGGATAATTGTGATGATTTCCTGAGTAAATTCTTTTGATGGTTTGTTCTCAATATTTTGTGCTACAGATTCCATGTGTTCAAACACTGGATGGAAATTTTCATTTTTCCTGCCAACCGCAACCAGATCATGTGACATTTGCCGCTCCACAGTATGGCTAGAAGCAGTCCTAGAAAAAATTCATATACATTCATTTAGAATGTAACTTTCAGAGATACTGAAATATTAACAAAATTAAACTAAAGATTAGTTTGAGAGACAAGTTCATCTTGGGGAAAAGTGGAAACATTTAAAATCAATCACTATACAAGGAACACAAGTCATGAAGGAGAAGACTGAATGACAGATGAAGGAGAGAATAACATGCAGACTGTGTAAACTAGGACTGGATTCTTAAATGAGTAATGTAATACATATTTTTGTAGATTAAAATTATGTAACTCACCCACATTTTTAAATAAAAATAAAGGGAAAAAACTGTTCAGAAACTACCATTACTACAGATGTATGTTCCAGCAGAATATTGGAAGTAATTTTGGATGGCAGGATTTATCTCCATATTCAAAAAGAGGCACTATCTCATTTCCAACAGTAGTCTAGACTCTTCCCTCCCACTCCCATCCCCTCAAACAACGATTCAATTTTCAAAGTGTTGTGACAGATTATTACAAATGAGCAGCTTGATTGGTTTATATATCAAAAGAAAAAGCAAATAATCTGATATGTTCTCATCATCAAGCTTTAATATTTCTACATTAAGTTGGTTTCCAAAATTGTTGCATTCTCTCAAACTATTTTGAAAGTGGCAATACTTTTAATTATCTTATTCTGTTACCCTCCTTACAATGAATGCTTAATCATTATTTAGGAAAAAACAAAATTCCAAATGCCTTTAACTGTTCTATGTTATCTTTTCTCTAGAAGACAAAAGAAATAAAACATTTTGGATTTTTTTTTTTTTAATTGTGCTTCTGGAAGGCACCTCTATTTTATTCCATCAAGAATAGACACAACATTTAAATAGTAATGAGCTACATCAGACATAGCTATTCCTGGAAAGTCTTGAAAACTCCATTTGCCTATTTGCCATAGAAGAATAGGAAGCTTTCCAATGAAAATTAATGGGCCTAAGCAACCAACTTCTGCAGAATTTAAGTTTTCATTTAAAAAAATTGATGCAAAAACAGTCTTCAAAATGTGAAATGAATAGTAATCAATATAAGATCGTCTTGTTCAGTCTGCAAATAAATTTTCATCTGTACTGTGGTTGGCTTTACTAAACAGAAGCTGAGTGAAATTAGCAAGACATGGTCAAGTTTTTCCATACTGTTTCTCAGACTCTTGAGAGAAGCAGTGAAATGGAAAAGAATCATGTCAGCTTCACTATATTGCCACTGGAGAAAGCAGGTTCAGCAGCCCAAGAATAGGTGCCATTGTCCCGCAACATCACTGACGGTACAGCCCTCTATATCAATTATTCCCAACCTGTGATCCAGAGGTCAAAAGTGGCTCACAGGGGCTTTTGAAGTGATCCTCCACTCTCCTCCCACTGGCTACAGAAGCGCACTCCTCCTTAAGGACCCAGGCAGAGCACACTACTATGAGGCTACAAAACCAGTGCAGGCTACTTGCTGCACCGAAGGGGACGGAAGATCAACACTACCTTTTCCTGGCTCCACCAGAGAACACAGTAAAGCGTTCTGCCTGGCTCCCTAGGCACTGGGCGCCCCTGCTGGAGTAGGGGAGGGGAGCATTGATCTCAACTCCCTGGCTACAGAAGGGAGGGAGGTAGCTAGGCAGATCACATGGGGCTACAAGATGAGTGTGGTTTCACTGCTGCAGCCATAGGGGTGGAGATCAGCAAGGAGGCAGCCTCCTCACTGAACTCCTGTCTGGCTGTAGCAGTAGTGGGTGGCTTCAAAGTAGCCAGAACCCATCCCCCTTGAGGAGAGGGGGCAAGCTTTAAATCAGTGCCTTCTGGTTTGACTAGCACTTAGCAGGCCACCCACCATGACTTAGCTGCCAGGCCTTGTGCTTCAGCGTGTTGTGACAGTCACTCATCTATACTAGTGCTTTGTCTGTGGTATACTGAGAATATTTTGTAGATGTAAACTAATGAATGTAAAAATGAGCACAGTAGCATCAAAACATGTAGTGACTTGTAGTGGTGTATACAGCAATACATTTTTTATAAATTCATAGACTGGTAGTTATAAAAATGATATTTGTGGCCTTTGAGCCAAACAGGCTGGGAATCACTGCTCTATACTCTTTCATATTGGCTTCTCTTCACTTAGTGTTCTTTCTAGTCTCCATAACTCCACATTTTATTATTGATTTCAGGCAGAAAAATATACAAAACAAACTTGGATGGGGAGGGGAAAATACTGAGAGACTACTTCCCTGGATATATAAAGCATTTCTAATTGACTATTATTTTGGTATTTCTTAGATGCTGTGGTTTATCAATAGAATGAAAATACCACTCTGAAATCTAGAGTAGCTGTTTATTGTTCCGCTTTCATAAAATCCATCACAAGTATAAGAATTGCTACACTAGATAAGACTAGTGACTCATCCAGTCCAGTCTCCACAGAAGTGCCTTTCTAACATTTATCAGAAGTTGGCTTCTGCTATGAGGTATAAGTCTGACTCCCTTATAAAAAATGGTTCTCCTACCTTACATAGATGTGCATATTCTTTTCCAGATAAATACTAAATATATCTTGATGGAATCTCACGATCCACAAGATTCTGCCACTGGACTGTTCATCCTCTTTCTACAGTTCATTACTAAGCACTAGATCTAGTATAGAATATGACGACACTCAAGTACTAACCTATGACCATGCTCAAAACTGATACTGTTTTTTGTCTTTCAGGCAATTTGTAATTCATCATAGTATTATACCTCTCGGGTCATCATTTACGGAGTTACAAACTTTACCTAGTTCCTCTATCCCACTCTCCAAAAATAACTTCTTGTAAAGGATTCTGTCAAGGTTTTCCAGCCTGAATTATATAAACCAGGAATTCCCAACCCCTGACCTGCGGGCCAATTTAGGCCCACAGAGCATTTTCAAATGGTCCATGATCCCCTGCTGCTGTCCGGGAGCCTGGCTGTGACCGCCGGGTCCCTGCGTGGAGCCAGATTATGTCTGCAAGCTGGGAGCCAGGTCCCACACACAACTTGGAGTGGGTGCCAGGCTGCAGCATCTGCTTACTGCCAGGTCGGGGGGCAGGTGGCCACAGCTCGGCTCCCAGCATGGAGCCAGGAGCCGGGCTAAGACTGCAAGTTGGGAGCTGGGTCTCTCACAGCCTGGAGCAGCTGCAGTGGCTGCATTTACTGGGGGAGAAGAAAGAGGCTGCAGCTGCAAGCTGGCAGCTGGGTCCCACATGCAGCCTGGAGTGGGAGTCGGGCTTCAGTGGCCGCCTACTGCCTGGTCCTGGAAGCCGGGCTGTGGCTGCTAGCTGGGATCCAGGTCTGGCATGAATCCAGGTGCAGGAGCCAGGTGGCTGCTGCTGTTCATTCCTCCTGCCCAGTCCCAGCTCTCTCAGCAACCCATCATGTGGAAGGAGCAGGACTGTTTTTTAATTTTTAAAAAAATTTAATATGTGCTTTTCACTAAATAAATGTTTTATTAGAATAAATTAAATGTAATTAATTAAATTAAGTTAAACCAATTATTTAATTTAATTGAAAAATAATAGAAATTGAATTAATTAAATTTTAATGAAATAGATTGGTGGCCCTTCGGGGATGTAAAAATTATATTTATGGCCCTCGAGGCAAAAAGGTTGGGAACCACTGATATAAACCATCTTTCCTTTATTCACCACACTGTTAATATGTTAGAATAACTAGCATATTGAAGCGTGATTTCATCTCAAGAAGGCATACTCAATTGTGTCTCCATGTAATTCCCATCTAGGTTTTTATATTACAATTTCTACTAGTTTACTTGGTACTGAAGGTCTGATTGGTTTGCCATTTATATGATCAGCCCTAACACCTATTTAAGATAGGCACAACATTTACCATTTTCCAGTCTTTTGGCATAGTGGTTGGTTATGATAACGTATTTTTTTTAGTTGCCAGTGACTTCACTTTCAAACTCATTCAGAACTGTTGCAGAAATATCATTTGGCCTGGGTAATACGTTGCTATTTAATTTAGTTTGTTTCAGTAACAGCTCTTTCAATACATTTTTCATTATGCAGCCTGTGACTATAACATTTTGTTCCATAGTTTTATTGAATTTAAGATCTCAGGTGTTTGAGATTATATACATTTTAAGGCTGGAGTTTGGTACACAACTCCCAGTGAAAGTCAACGAAAATCCCATCTTAAGATGGTCAACCCAGAAGAAATGACAAAACCAGATTTTTACTTGGTAAAAAAATTCCTAGAGAGATAAGTGGATCTCACTGGGAGGAAAATTTTAAGCACATCTTTAAGCAGAAATTAAGCATATTTTTCCTTTCAATCAGGTATGATTTTCTTTTCAAAGAACAGACAGTTACCTACCAGAGTTGGCAAGTTAACATTTTTGTGCTAAGGAACAATCACCTTATTTTACCCTGGTCACCACCTTAATAATCTTTGGTTTCTCTAATATTCACACACTAAACAAGAAAGAAAACATGAACTGGTAAGATAAAAAAAGTACCTGTACTTGCTCATCATTTTCTTCATATCCACTTTGATTGTGAGCAGCTCCTTCCTAGGCGTCATATCTGACATTTTCACATCTGAAACTGTATGACTTGTGTCATGATGGCTATTGGAAGAATCTATTTTTTTCCTGGAATCCCCTTCATTCCTCACTCTTTCCTTCTTTGTATTATTAAAGGGTCTCAGATCAACATCATTTTTGTAAGAGTTAGCACATGTATTGCAGCCCTTCTCTGAATTATAGTTAATTGGTACTTCATGATGCCCCTCTTCAGTCTGTCTTACTCTTCCACCACTACAATAATTTAACTCTTTGCTATTCCGAGCACCCTTAGGAGAATTATATTTTTGGTCTTCCTGCTTTACATACTTCTGAGCTCTATCATCTGAAAAAGATTTTGCCCCATCTTGGTGCCTGTGACGTTTGTGACTATAGTCATATGCTATCTTCATAACAGAACTCTTCATGTACTCCCTTTCAGCAGACCGATGGGCTTGGGGACCAAGGTTTCTTTGTTCCTCCTTTTTTTGGTAGGGTGGAAAAGAACGATCTTGCTTCCATTTGGGATTTCTTGCTATTTCTCCACCGTCATACCTCTCAATTTCTTTAGCCCTTTTAGATGTGTGCCCATATTCTCTGTAATCACGATCTTCAGGATACCTGTGTTGACATAAAGCAATTTACACTTGCACTAGAGAAGAAAGTGAGAATTTATGTGCAGAATGTTGGATAGCACGGCTTTATATGCAGAATTCGTGGCAAGTTAACCCAAATCCCTCAAGCCAGAGTACAGAAGTGCTGGGGCACTTAAGAGGAAAATATCCTTTTGTACTCTAGCCGTCTATATGACTTACTTAAAAAGATAATACTTCACTACCACCAGTTGCCCACAATTAAACTACAAATTGGTAAATGCTTTTCAATGTGGAAATCTTCAACTATAATGAAAACAGACTTTCACTTGAGGCTCTACACCACATTACCCAGGTTTAATTATTTTATTCCTATACCTCTTCTGCAAAGAGCTCCTGGCCGTAAATTCTTCAGAAGCTCTTCGGAGTGACTGATCATACTTGTCTTCTTGTAACCTCTGGTGCCTCACATCATCTTCATGCCATTTCCTTTCAAACTTACATGAAGCCCCTAATGGTCTATGAAATGGTTTCATTCCTTTCTCATCTCCAGTGAGTCTGAAGTCCTCAGGCATATATCTTTCTTGCATTTTGTGTGCATAAAAAGGCCGATCATGTTCTTTGTAGGATATTTCAGAGTATTTGGGTTGAAAATGATACCTTCTGTTGCCTTCACCTCTTTCTGATGAATGTGTTCTATAGGGTTTATGACTATACGTATCCTCTAAAGAAATTCTCTTTAGGTTTGGTGAAGGTGACCTATGTTCATAAAATCTGTGGTGGATATTCCCATGTGGTGCAAATCTAGAATTGCTTTGTCCATATTTCCCATCTTCCATTCTCCAAGACATAGGTTTCTTTAGGTCCTTTCTAAATCCCTTATATTCACAGTCATAATTAACGTGAGCATGCCTTTCTCTATGGTGTTCTGGGCTTCTAAATACAGGTGATAAGGACCTACATAAGAAAAAAAATGATTCCATTTTAAGTGGTACCAAAAAAAAAAAAAAAAGCACTGATACAAATTTGTTGCTAAAACTAGAATATATTCAGTGCAAAAACAACTAACACAGTATTACTGCAGTGTTACGGTTCATAATTTAAAAAACCCAAAATATTCAAAATTGTGAAGTCCAGAGCAATTGTATCTCAGCTAGAGCAGATACAAAAACCTGATGTTTTCCCTAATTAAACGTTTCATGAGAAAATGACTTTTTTTTAAAAATGAAAAGTTCCAGATTTTCCACAAGAGTTCTCATTTCAAAACAATTCCCCCTGCCCTCCCCCTCCCCCCAATGCGCACACACACCCCCTGGAAAAAGCTGGGGAAAAGTAAGCAAAGGTAAAAAGCATCTTCCCATTTGTTTACCTTTTTCCAATTTTTTCCATTGGAAACAAAAAAGGGGGGTTTCCTTTTGAAAAAACAAAAATGTTACTGAAATTAGCATTTTTCTGAAGAAAATTCTGATTTTCACAAAACCACATTTGCCAAGTTTTCAGTGAAAAAAATTTAAAACAGCTCTACTCTCTGCCTTCTAGCACATTAATATTTATGTTTTTGCTAGTAAGTATATAGCTGAACATGTAAAAAAGTGCTTCCATGTGCTCATATTTAAAAAAATGATTGATTGCACTTTCATATGCAAATATGGAGTTCATACAACGAATTATTCAAATACACAGTGTCTCAGCACAAATTCAAGTGACTCTTGCACATTAAAATAAATATTGTGTGTACTTCAATGTGTGATGTAAGAATGTTGAATAAAGTATGCTCAGAGTAAGCCAACTGACTTTCAGAAGTGCTGAGACCAGCTATGCATTTTCACCTACAGTATAAAAACAACAAAAAACACCCAACTGCTAGTCAGAAGCCATTCCAAAATAATAAGATAGTAGGAACGGCAAGTGAGAATCAGGAGGCAATCACAGACCAAAGTATTTTGCATTTAAACTAATCAGTTACTGAATATTTACAAACAAGGAGTCCTGTAGCACTTTTAAAAACTAACATTTATTTATCGCATGTGCTTTCATGGGAGAAGATTCTACTTCGTCAGACAGCAAACTCTAATCAAGCCACAGATTGAAAGAATCCTCGGGGAAAAAAAAAAGCTTGAATACATTCCAAGAAATAAATTCAAGGAAATTGTGGAAACTTCTTGTGGATTTTTCCTAAGCAAATGCCAGCTCCATGTGGCGGTGCAGCCCCGGGTCCCCAGCCTCATCCGGGGCTGGCTCCCGGTGGCGGCGCGGCCTCAGGTCCAGCAGCAGCATGGCCTCGAGTCCCCGGCTGTGGCCCCCAGGCCACTGCCGGCAGAAGCCGGCCCCAGCTGAGGCTGCGGCTGCGAGCTGGCCCCAGCCAGGACGCCAGGCTGGCACCGGGCCCGGCCAGCCTGCTCCGCCCTGGGGGCGGGGCGGGCCAGCGGATGAGGGAAGCTTCCCACCCCGCCCTGCTGCCTTTGGCTGGCCACCAAAGGCAGCAGGGGCAGGGAGAAGCACGGCCATGGGGAAAGAGCTGCAGTGTGGGCCTCATACTGCCCCGCTGGGAGTGGGACAGCACAGGGCCCATGTAACTGTGGGGCCCGGGGCGATCGCCCCCTCCCCCAAGGACAGGCCTGGTAGCACATCATCTTTGAAAAGGTACGTTCACATCCATTGGAGCCAACTAGAAATTTAGTTGTTTTGTTCTGACAAAAAAATGGCATGCACCCCTCCCCTTTCATTCACCAATGAGGAAGGCTTCGTCCAGCCCAACAAACCCAACAGCCCAGCTCACACTCATTTAATTATAATCAGTTTGTTTTTCTTTTTTAAAATGAAAGTGGAATTTAAAACCGTCTCAAATTAGACTACTACCACTCATGCATGAACTCCTTCCTGCAGCTTAGTGATGCTCAAAAGCAATTAGCACTTTCTATCTGGCTCAAAATTCATGCAAATGAGAATCCATGGAAACATTTTACTTTTGAAAATTATGCTTTTAAAGATTACATAATAAAATTAACATTTTATAAATTATGTTCTTTGAAATTTTTTTTCCCCTTTTTTTCTGCTATCTTAGAAGATATGGACTGTTGTGTACATTCCTAAATAAAACTACCGGTATGTTCTGAGAACATACATAAATCATAATAAAAGTTAAACGTTACCTGTGTTTCCACCTTGGTGATCTTGATCTAGATCTGGCCATCTTTTAATATGTGCATCAATTAGGTACTTAAAGCTACAAGAAAAATAAGAATTTAGTCAGGGCTGTAACACAACTGGTACTCCAGACAGATTTTAAGCAAGACAGCTATCAATAGGAAGCTTAGAAACTTTAAATAAAAAACATGTAAAAAATAAATTACAATCCAGTTCTGTTTTGTTGGTGGTTTTTCTGTTTGTTTTAGGGTAAAAAGTATATTTTTAGACTGCTAGCCTCAGAAAAAACAGCTATTTTAAATTAATTTTAATGTTGGGTAATTGCTTCCTTTTCCTATCTAAATTCAATGATATTTGTGTTTGGGAATATTTGAAAAAAAGTAATGTCACAAGTGACCTACAAGAACAGAAAGAGGTGACATGTTTATGTGCTGAATGACACAAATGCAGATATTGGAGAAGACTCGTGACGCGAGTAACATTAAACACGGTTTCTTCTTTCTACATTTAAGAATCTATTAGGAGCATGTACTGAACTTCTCAGAGTGCATTCAGCACAAAAACACCAGTGAAATAACAGTTTTAGTAGTTACACATATTTCCATAATTACATTTTGTTTGTCTTAAACGGTATCATAATGCACAGGAAAAACAGATTAAATTCCCTTATATTTTTCACTTTTTAATATATCAGTGACAGAGCCTTTACTAATGTTAAAGTATTTCTATATTTAGGTTTTTATAACATGATTTTAGACATTTAAAAACATACAGATTACAAGAAATTACAAAAAAATATTTTCCTTTTTTGCATAAAGAAATCTAATATAGGGCTTACATTTATAGAATCATAGAAACTGGAAGGAACCATGAGAGGTCATCAAGTCTAGTCCCCTGCACTCATGGCAAGACCAAGTACCCTCTTAAACCATCCCTGATATGTGCTTATCTAACCTGCTCTTAACTTCCTTACCAGCCTCACAAAATTCAATTGTGTTTCATAACAATATTATTTGCTTCCACCAAACAGTGTTTTTTGCATAACACAACTTGTCAAAAATACCAAAACACAATTTCAACTGCAGGAATAACAATTAGATTTTAACAAGTCAGTGTATTGGTTGCAACTGAGAAGTAGGACATATTGAATAGCTCCAACAAAGGCCACCCTACAAGCATTCAGATATTATGGTAGGTAGTTGGTAACATATAAAACTTAACAAGGTGTGTTATGTCAAGAGCTAACTAAGCACTGTCACTTTAATACCCACCAGCATATATTAACTGGGACCTACCTGGAAGATAGGTAGTGGGCAGAGGGTATCAATTAACTGCACAGAGCTATCTCTGAAAGAGTAATTGAAGAAGCAATCCCAGAAGGTGGGATTTTATCAATGGACAGAAAATGCAGGGGGAGGGGGCCTGTTGTAGGCAGTACTAAATGCCACGAATACCGTTCCCTCCTCTAGAAGCATGAGGGGAAACTGGCTAGGGCAGTAGTTCCTTGCCTGTGGTCCCTGGGGGCCTTCAAAGTGGTGTCCAACTCTCCTTTTATTTGCTGCAGAAAGTAGCCGCTGCCAAAGGACGCAGGCGAAAAGCATTTCCATGGGACTAAAAGACAGGTGCAGGCTCCTTGCCACAGCAAAGGGGATGGGAGATCAGTGCTTCCCTCCCTCTGGCTGTAGCGAGGAGCAAGGCCTAGATTCTTAGATGCTAGGATCCCTGCTGGAGCCAGAGGAAGGGGAGCACTGATCTTTCAGCCTCCTGGCTGCAGAAGGGAATCACTAGCTTAGGGACCCAGGTGGCACACACAGGGCTACAGGATGCATGTGGTTGCCCTGCTTCTGCCAGGAAGAGGGGAGATCAGTGAGGAGGCAGCCTTCTGGCTGAACTCCTTCCATCTAGCTGCAGTGAGGGGGCCCCCTGCTGGTGGAGACTGGTGGCCCTTCAGAGTTGTAAAAATGACATCTCTAGCTTGAGCCAAAACCATTCAGAACCACTGGGGAAGGGACTGCAAATATATGTAAACAACACTACAGGCTGGAAGAATAAAATAAAATATTGTGGTGATGGTGAAAGAGACCTGGAGTAGTAGTGGTGAGTTGCTGCAGCCAGAGATGGACCTGTAGGAAATCACCCCAACACCTGGATGTTGTTCTCTGTTTATTGACACCAATGTTTTCTCACTGAGATGGGCCAAAACCTCCCCATATACCAATTTGCAGGAAACTGACATTTCTCACTAGAACTATACTTTATTGCTATTTTATATTATGGGATTTTTCTGTAAAAATTAGATATCTGAGTATTGACCTTTGATGAATCCTTCCATGTGGAATGAAGCCAAGAAATGCTGCCAAAGAGGTAAAAAGCTGGCAAAAATCTTCTAACAGGGCAAAGATGGTGTTATACATCCATAGCATCTGTGCAGATTGCCTTAGAAGAGCTCCAAATTTAAAGTAATGTTTTTGACCGCTGATGATGCTGAAGTTATTTACATGACAGCCACACGACAAACTGCAGATATTTATTATGGCTTCATTTAAAGTGCATTTAAAATGAAAGACCAGATCGCACCATTTTTACTCACATTGAGTAGCACCTTTTTCCAAAAATAATCCCACTGAGCGCAATGGTATCACAATAGGGCCATACGTGATTTCTCACTTGGTCCAATGCAATGAGAATTTTTTAGATGTTGGTAAGCTGAACAATAGGAAATGATGCATCCTTAACGGATCCATATTTTCAGAGAAGAGAGTGTTAATGTTTTCCTTTCCATTCACCGGCTCCGCTCACTCAGAAAGAGCTCAATGGTTTATGTACTTCACCAAAAAACTCATTCCCTTCATAGCTTTAAGGTTCTGTATTTTATTCTTCATTTTTAAAAATTGCATAATCTAAAGAAGCAGTATCTCTAGGGACTCCACAATGAAAATAAGGAGTAATGCTGATGAGGCAATAATGCTCATGCCGAGCCATCAAAAAGCCTGGCAGAACTTCCTGATATTATAATACAATCAAACTGAAAGTGGAATGTACATGGTTACATCAAGCTTAAGAAAAAACCTTGTCAACCTGATCAGCAATGCACTTGGAAGCATGTGAACAGCTGATAGCATGTACTTGATTTGCCTTGGAATAAATGACACTATTACAATTCCAAACTCAGACACTCCTTTTGCCTAATGGAAAGAAATGGCTTATCCATTTTAACACAGGACATTTAAAAAATGTATCCAAATCAAGTAGTCTGACTTCCTGATAGTGAGATTCAGAAGATTATGGTTTAAAAACAATAGAAATTGCTCATAGCTTATTTTGCAAGGCTACATGGACAATGATCCGGAGCGTTAGTTACATAAAATCATGGAAATGTAATATGATCGAATTACCAAATGCTAAAAAAGCATTAAAATTAAAATATTTGTGTTTACTCCAAATGTCCTTTCTTCAGGTACAAAGGGGAGGAAGAGGGTGTTGCCAGCTTTAGGCCTGGCTGAGAATGCCAAGCATGAAAAGAGACCGAGAAACAAATACTCAGTCCAAGGTCATGAGACTGATTATTTTTGGAAGGAAGCTAGACAGCAATTCTGTCTATGTCATGATTGCTGGAGCCAAAAAGGTAGGTTCTGCAAAGACCTTTAGAGTTGCTGAATCTATCTCATAGATCTTAGAGATTAATTCACTTGCCTGTCTACTGGCAACAATAGTTGGGATACAAATCCACAAGCTTTGAATTAGTGATCCAGTGATTAGTGATTTTGTACCACAGAGCCCTGGTACTGCAGCCCCAGGTACCTCCCATTCTGCCGTAATCAGGATATCATTTAAGGAGATAGAAGAACCTAAATATGAAGCAGAGGGGAAAAGTAGCTCCTGGACATTTGGGGTTTGGTTTTGGTGTTTTTGGTGGCTTTTTTTGTTTACAAATAGAGAAAATTCGCCATAAACAGGAGTTTTATGTAAAAATAAACCACTAATAGTCTTGAATTAAACCTATCACTCTTTACTGCAGAATGGAATTATTTAAATCCCCGCGGGGAAAGCCTTGATTTATATGACCTTATTGTAAATCATTTGTTTTAAATCAACTTTTCCATTGGCATATCAGTTATTTTCTGAGAAAGAGCATTCTTATCAGTTGATATAAGCATTAAAATGTTGATTTACAACTAAACAGAACATTTTCACTAGATTTGGTATATACTTTTACTATCTAGAAAGGCACGCTAACATACATTTATTTAAACAATAATGTAGCTTAATATTTTCAGTCTTATTTATTGTACATTTTTAGTTTAAGAAAATGATGAATGACATTGCTATTTACTAGATAATTAACTATTTGCTCATGATTTGTGGCAAGCTGCATTAGGATAATTGGACTTTAATGACACATATAAAACAGCAGATAAAGTTTGTTTTTTACTAAACAAAACACCCTTAAATTGTTTTGGATACCTAAACTTCTTAACAAAATACGTTTCACATTTACTAAATAGGAGGGGTTACTGTAGTCATTGAATTAAACGGATTTTAAATCAACCTGGAAAAATTTTCAAATATGCCAAATGAAAGTTACTGGAACTTAAATTTCTAATCCCGCCTAAATCTCTGGAAAACAAGACAAACCTTCTAAATTACTTGGGTTGACCGTCATACTGTTCTCTATTCATAATGCCTGGCCTCAAAAGTTAGATATTTTTCCTTTATGGAGAAGAACAGTCTTTAACTCAGTTTTCCATATTGGCTCATGCATTCAGCACATTTATTTAAATGTTTTAAGAGATTATAATAAGTTTAGGCCTTAAATGTATTTTGCATGAAATCCTGATTTCATTTTAAGCAGGTTTATTTAGAACAAAATAAAAAAAAGACAATTTTATGTTTTTCAAAAAACAAACAAAAAACCAACCCACCAATCCTTTATCTAGCTGGCTTTATTTTAGACAACATGAGATACACAGATATGAGCAAAATAAGAAATGTCTATATGCAATTCCCTGCCTCAGTTTCCTTGCCACTCTTCAGTATTCTTTGAAATTTGGTATGTAACATTTCAGCCTTCAAGACGCCCTCTACTGGATCTCACTCCTCTAGCTCAAATTTCTTTTCTGAATCATGGAATCCGCTTTAAACTTCTGAAACCAGCTTCCTTTGGCTTCAGTTGGTCTGACAGTCAAAAAATTTCTTCTACCTCAGAAAGCACGGCCTTTGTGCTTCTGACCCTGCCAGTCTCTAGTTTTGAAAGCTAAGGCTTGGTTTTCATTAGAGAGTTTTGTCGAACAAAGTCAGCTTTAGTTAGCAAAACACTGCTGGTGTACACACTGCAATCACCACACTGTTGATGCAACTGCTTTCTTTCTTTGACAAAATAAAACCACCTCAATGAGAGGTGTAGAGTTTCTATGGCCCCCAGCTGCAGAAAATTACAGCACAATTTACAATTTTGTCCCTCTTGACCTGGACTGAGACTACAAACAACCTTCTACCCATAACCTCTTCCCCAGGTTTATGGCCCCTTCCAATCCCGTGGGGAAAAAACCCTCAGCACGCCCCGCTTCATTGTGGAGCTGTGTGCTTACCAGGGGAGAGCGAGACACAGGTATATTTAATGATACTGCATCAATGCTGTTATTGCACTCACAATCATGCTACTGTTCATTGTGCTGTGATGAGGCCTTAGTAGTCCAACATCCAACTGTGCAGATGCTCCTAGAATGCAAACAGTAATGCGGTGGCATTCACTTGTATGACACACAACAGGTCAAGCTCCTTGGATTCCAATTCCGATTGGGTGCTCATGATATACTGCCCAACCAGCCACGATGGCTTCAGAACACTTACAGCAGGGGTCGGCAACCCCCAGCACGCGTGCCACATGTGGCAGACGGGCCAAGCCTGAGAGGCACACGGCGCCGCTCAGGCTCCCCCGCTGGCCCCGTCCCCCTGGTGCAGCCTGGGGCCACAAGAGCCGCATGCCACAGCTTGCCCCCATTTGCTGCGCTTCCCTGCTGGGAAGCGCAGCCAGCAGGGAAAAAGCAGTTGCAGCGCAGGGCTCCTAGCCCCACTAGCCCCACCCCCTGCTGGGCAGGGCTGCTAGAGGGGAGCGGGGTGGGTTGACCCCAGCCGGGAACCAAAGGCCACCTGCCAGCAGGAGTCAGCCCCGGCTGGGAACTGGAGGCCGCCCACGGCCAGCCAGGAACCCAACCTAGCCCCACACCCTTTTGGCCCCACCTCCGGCACCTGCTGAGGGTGTGGTGGGCGGGGCTGGCACAGGGGCCGGCAAAGGTTGCTGACCCCTGACTTACAGCAACAGTGCAGGATCCATCTTTTCAGACAGAGATGGTGTGCGTGCAGGAAAGAGGGAGGGGCCATTGGAAAATGCTATGAAAAGCAGTCATAAACCCATGGAATGACAGGATGGAAATCAGTGCATCATAGGATCTGAAACCCAGGCTGCACAGCCACCCAAACAAACACCTAGCAGCACAAAGTGGCGAGCTGCACAATGGGAGAGCTGCCTACAGTGCACTGCTCTAATTTCAATGCTAGAGCATCGAGCATGGGCACTCTTCAGCAACACAGTGAGTGCTGTATGTATAGGCCCAAGCACTGTAATTACAGCGCTTTCAGCCCACTGCTACAACTTTAATCAACAAAACTTTCTAGTGTAGACAAGGCCTAACACTAACCTCTATCGTTTATTTTGTTTTCTATTCTCCGCTCTTCCATGGACAAGCTAGAGAGAACTGCTTTTACCAAGGTGGCAGCCACACCATTGTTCTGCTAGGGCCAGGCCTAGTTAGCTGATGATCCTTAACCAGCCTGTTCAGAGGCCAACACCCAGGTGCTGATGCAAATAGTAAAGATCACAGCTCAGACAAAGTTCATAATATCATACAGAAATCATAAGTTGCACACAGACTGTCCCACATGCCCAAGTTCCACCCCAAAGCTGGAAGCAGGATGAAGAGTGTGGAAGAAATTAAGTATAGCAACTAGCTGACTCCATTTTGTAATCAGCAAACTCCATTTCAGCTAGAGCAAGAAGTCACGTACTCTGCCGGAACCGGGGAGAGGGGTGAATTTGCATAAGAAAGGGACGGGTGCAGGGAACGAAACTTAGGAAAACAGCCATCTAGCAGACCCCATATAAGGAAAGAAGAGTATCTTCCCTAATAAGGAAAGATAGTGAGGGGCATTGCGGGATTGGAGGGGAGCCAAGTCTCACTATGTGATGTATACCTAATTGTAATATGAAGTGTATTACCTATATAAGGTAACTCCACCCTTTGTGAGGGGCTCTTGGGCCTTTGCCTGGTCCCAGGGGTCCGCAGCTGCGTATAGGCTTTTACTAAACTTTTCTCTTTTGCTAAGTGTGGCCTCTGCTGACTGAACACCCCTAAAATTTCCTCCACAAACTGGTGTCAGAAGTGGGATCAGCGGAACACGCTAGCCTGGGGTGCAGCCCGTGGTAAGTGCCACCATCCACTTGGCACCAGAGACTAGGTTTCAGGAATTCCTCGAGGTTCTGGTTTCCCTTGGGTTTGACTCAGGTTCAGCTTCTGGCTGGTCTGGTAAGTCTGGTTTACCCTTTCTCCCTTGCGTCTCCCAACACTCGTGTTACCCTGCAGGGGACACCCTGCCTGGTTTGGCTTTGGCGAGCCCCGTTTCCTTTCCCTCTCTGTCTTTTAAAGCGGCTCGCCGCTTGGGCCCATCAGTATGGGAGGAAGTGGTCAGTGTAAGTATCTCTCTCGAGACACTCCGGCAGCTATTATGCGTAGGAAGTATGGGAAGCGCACGCTCAGATATGCTATTAAATGGAACTCCTATACCCGGGATGATCCCTCATTGCAGTTTCTGCTGGAGGGTAGTTTTGACCTGGTGATTCTGACGAAGTTGCGTCATAATCTCGAGGACAACCATCCCGGGCAAATGAAGACTTGGTACTTGTGGGATGATGAGGCAGAGGGAAGACGGGTCCGGGGCCCTATAAAAAGAGAGCAGGAAAAGGGAAAGCCCTTGGCATTCCCTATAAAGGGGTCCGCCTCGGCTCCCCCTTCTGCGCTGACACATACAGCAGCCACCTTTCCATCTGTGATCCCGCCTCAGATTTATACTAGCCCCCCAGGTGATTTGTTAGATAACTGGTACCCCATCCCACTGCCCTTGCCTCAGCCATGGGGGGGGGAACCTGGCCTGGCTAGGAGCTCACCCCAGCTGAACCAGGTTTCCTCGTCCAGTGGAGCAGGAGGTGTCACTCTGTCCAACAACAGTTCGCCCCAAGACAAACCCCTAGGGGACTCTCTCTCCCAACTCCAGAAATACATGCGCCCCGACCTTTTAAAAAATTGGGAGCCCATCGGGTATAGCTCCAAGAAAGATGGAATATATTCAGTCCAGTGCCAAAGCCGGCAGGACTCGTCTACTCATCATCATTTTCCTGTAAACAAGGCAAATTTCCCAGGCTACGAAAAAAGGGATCAGCCCGAAGGTGACAAGCTGGCTGATAGCACTAGTGAAAGCCTGGTAATTGCTCCCCTACGGATCTACCCGAACCCAAATGGAGGCAACCCTAGCATAGTTCATGTGCCCTGGACCCCAGCAGATGTGATTAACTGGTCTAACACGTTTCCCAAACTGCGGGAAGCACCAGGAGAATTCAGACAGAAGCTGTCACAGCTGTTTGCAGTTTACAACCCCACATGGGGAGATATAAAGCTGCTCCTGTCTGGCATTCTGTCAGAAGAACAAAAGGTCTCGCTCCTTACTAAGACCAGGGAGGGAGGTAATCAAAATGGCTGGCCCCTTGAGGACCCTGGTCATGATACCCCAGAGGGGCGTACTCAACTAGTCGCCTACAGAAATAGGCTACTAGAATCTATAACAGCACTGGTGCCTCCACAATATGACTGGCGAAAGGGGCAGGCAGTAAAGCAGGGTAAAGATTAGCACCCGGCCGATTACAGAGCCCGATTCCTGTCAGCTCTCAGAAGGTTCTCGGGGGGTTGATCCAGCTGCCGAGGGCACCGGAGCTCTGGTAGTCGGAGCTTATGTCCAGGAACTGCTACCAGCGGTCCGTCAACAACTCGAGGATGCAGTATTGGACTGGAGAACTCGAAACCTTGACAGTGTTCAGGAGTCGTGTGCCCAGATCTGGGACCGCATTGTAGCAGAGAGAGAGGACCGGCAATTGAAGCACCAGGAGCAAGCAGATCGTCTCTGCGCACTTCAGGTCCAGCAAATGGAGGTAAAACCAAAGAGGGCCCCACCTCTCAGGTTCCAGCAACTGCCCCCTCGCAATCAATCTGAGGCTTTGGGGCGAAATATTTGCCACTACTGTAAACAAGAAGGGCACTGGAAGAACGAGTGTCCCAGGCGGTCCAAAAGGCACTCAGTACCTTAGGTCCCTGTGCATGGCCCGGCAGCAGGCAGCACTGCTCAGCCACGACAACCAATCCCCCTAAGAGCCATGCATCCCCCGCCCCCGCCTCGGGACCAACCCCAAGGCCCCTCTAATCATTTTAGCCCGAGCCTTTTTGACTCCTGACTAGACTTGAATAAAGACTGTCTCAACATGGTCCCTGACACTGCAAATGAAAGTCCCATTACTGCGGTCTCTCTGCCTATAAATCAGGCTGGGCCCTTTCTAGAGTGCACTATAGCCGGCACAGAGCTGCCTCTGCTCGTAGATACTGGGGCCACGCGGTCCACCCTACAAGCCGACGCAGTTCCACAACTACGTCCTTCTGGAAGAAAAATCAGCGCTGTCGGGCTGGGAGGCAGGCCTCTGTTACATGATGTGTCCCAGCCTGCAAGTCTGCAGATTGGGCCCCTGACATGTGAACATGCCTTTTTGCTAAGTCATTCTACACCAGTTAACCTTCTGGGAAGAGACCTGTTGTGTAAATTGGGAGCTACTATATTCTGTACTCCAGAGGGAGTGTTTCTGGACCTCCCTACTGATCAGACTCCAAATTTCCTGATGGCCCTAGTTACAGGGAGGGAGCAGGAGGGGCCTCCTGGTGGCCAACCGGAGGACCTCAGCCTTGTTCCTGACTCTTTGTGGGCAACCCACAGCAATGATGTGGGATTGCTACTGGGGGTTCAGCCTGTGGAAATTAAAATAAAACCTAACCGGTCCTTCCCACAGATTTCCCAATATAAGCTATCCCCTCGAGCAGAGGATGGGATAGCTCCAGTCATAGATTCCTTGTTGTCTCAAGGAATCCTGGTACCTACCACCAGCCCCGTCAATACTCCTATTTTACCAGTTCCTAAGGAGGGAAGGTTTGATTCAGAGGGAAAACAAATATATCGATTTGTTCAGGATTTACGGGCTGTGAATGACCTTGTAATACCACTGCACCCTGTTGTTCCTAACCCCTCCACTATACTCGCTTCTATCCCGGCCTCTGCAACATATTTCACTGTCATAGACTTAAGTAGCGCCTTTTTCTCTGTTCCTATAGCTAAACAATCACAGTACTTATTTGCTTTCACCTATAGGGGGCGCCAGCTGACTTATACAAGATTGCCACAGGGTTTCAGAGACTCTCCCAATCTGATTCCAAAGGGGTAGCCGTGTTAGTCTATTGTAGAAAGACAACAGAGTCCTGTGGCACTTTTAAAGACTAACAGATTTATTTATCGCATGAGCTTTCGTAGGAGAAAATCCCACTTCGTCAGATGCTTTGGGATTTTCTCCCACGAAAGCTCATGCGATAAATAAATCTGTTAGTCTTTAAAAGTGCCACAGGACTCTGTCGTCTCTCCCAGTCTGTTTTGTCTGGCTTTGAAGGAGATCCTAACAGATTTTCTCCCACCACCAGGGGCTGCACTGATTACTTATGCTGATGATTTGTTGATAGCTGCTGATACCCTTTCTGTCTGTAAAGAAGCCTCACTTAAACTCCTGTGCCACCTGGCTCATAAAGGACATAAGGAAAAGGAAAAATTACAATTTTGTCTCCCAGAGGTGGATTATTTAGGTCATCGAATCTCCGCAGGCGAGTGCAAGTTAAAGGGATCCCGGGTGGAGGCTATTCTGGCTCTCCCACAGCCTGCTACCAAGCAATAGCTTCGGCGTTTCCTGGGGGCAGTCAACTACTGTCGGCAGTGGATTTCTGAATACGCAATCATAACCAAGCCCTTGTATGCCCTCCTTGTGGACACTTCGCCTGAGCCACTTTGTTGGTCTAAAGAAGCAAGAGAAGCCCTTGGGACTTTAAAGCAGGCTTTAGCCTCCCCTCCTGCCCTAGCCCGACCTGACTATGGTAAGCCCTTTACTTTATACTGCCATGAGTCGAAAGGTTTTGCACTAGGAGTTTTAACACAAACCTTTGGACCTTCCATGTGCCCAGTCGCTTACTACAGCCTGGAGCTAGATCCTGTGGCACGAGGCCTTCCTCTCTGTCTACGGGCGGTTGCAGCTGCAGCCGAAATCGCCATGAAGGTCTCGGACTTGGTTCTGGGGCACCCTCTCGTAGTGGCAGTCCCTCACGCGGTACAAGCCCTTTTAACTCAACATAAAACACAGCACCTTTTGGCTGCAAGGCAAACCAAGTACGAGCTCGCCCTGTTGGCGCAAGAGAACATTTCTCTTATCCGCTCCCCACCCCTTAACCCAGCCTCCCTGCTGCCTACTCCCAAAGAAGGTTTAAAGCACACCCTGCCATGCGATTGTCTGGAGACTGTTGACTCTCTCACGACTCCCCGTCTAGATCTTTCAGATGGACCGCTCCCTAACCCGAACTTCTCCCTTTTCGTGGATGGGAGCTGCTTGCGTACCCCGGAAGGAAGGCTGTCTGTGGGATATGCAGTATGTAGTGGGACAGATATCCTGGTGGCTTTCGCCTTACCTGAATTGTCCTCTGCTCAACCCGCTGAACTGGTTGCTTTAACATGGGCCTGTATTATTGCTGAAGGTTTGACAGTTAATATTTTTACTGATTCAAGGTACGCCTTTGGGGTTTGCCACTCTTTTGGGGTACTATGGAGGGAAAGAGGTTTCCTTACCTCTAGTGGTTCCCCCATTTCTTATGCTCCCTATGTTCAGGCTCTGCTGGAGGCAGTCCTGTTGCCCAAAGCACTAGCAATTATTCACTGTAAAGCACATACCTCTGCTTCCTCCCCTGAAGCGAGAGGAAACCATGTGGCAGATGCTGCCGCAAAGGCAGCTGCATTGCAGGGCCCAGCAGGCACCATTGTGTTGGCTGTTTCTTCCCCCATACAGGCCACTCCTCTCTTAGAGGAACTGCAGGCCCTCCAAGCATAAGCCTCACCTGGTGAACTACATCTTTGGGGAAAAGCAGGTTGCACCTCAGATGAACGGGGTATATGGAAACACCCTGACAGAAGACCCATGGCTCCACGGACCCTAGTTCAACATCTTGTCCGAATTGCCCACATGGGGACTCATTCCAGCAAAGGGGGGATAAGCAAAAATATTTCTAAATTCTGGTTTGCTCCTTTTGCTAGCATAGAGGCAAAACGGCTGTGTGATTCCTGTTCTACCTGCCAATTATATAACGTAGGAAAAGCAGAGCCTCCTCGGATATCAACACGACCCTGGTCCGATGGGCCCTTCCAGAACCTTCAAATTGATTTTGCAGAATTGCCTCCCGCCCGGGGATATCGCCACTTGTTGGTAATAGTGTGCCAACACTCGGGGTGGGTAGAGGCCTTCCCATGCAGAAAAGCAGATGCTAGCTCCGTAGCAAAGGCCCTGCTACGAGAACTCATCCCCCGATATGGACTGCCTATCTCCATTGACTGTGACATGGGAACTCATTTCACGAGCCACATAATTAAAACCATTTGCCGAGCCCTAGGCATTTCTCTGCAGTTCCATACACCTCACCATCCAAGTAGCAGCGGTCAAGTGGAAAGAAGAAATCTGGATATTTAGACTCGGCTAGCTAAATTGGTCCAGGACTCGGGGATGTCCTGGCCCAATGCTCTTCCATTCGCCCTAATGTCTATCCGGAACAACCCCAACAAGAAGCATGGTCTCACCCCCTTTGAGATTGTGACAGGGCGACCCATGCGGGTGGGATTGGAACCTCGGGCACTTCTAAGACAGGAAGGACTGGCCATGTTGGACAACTATATAGTTCAGTACTGTATTGCTTTAACCAATGCTCTGCAGTCTGTTTACTCCCAGGTTAAGGCAGCGCACCGACCTCCTGAAGCAGAGACCTGTCACAGTATCCTGCCCGGAGATTGGGTCCTGATCAAGGTGTTCCGAAGAAAGAATTGTTTGGCTCTACGCTGGTCCGGTCCGCACCAAGTCCTCCTGGTGACCCATACAGCTGTCAAGTGCGAGGGCCGCTCTACGTGGACACATGCCTCTCACTGTCGCAAAGTGGAAAACCCCCACCACGGGGATTCCCCTGTTCTTTCTGTTGTTCCAGACCCCAATGGCGCTGCAATATAGCGCAAATAATAATATTTTTGTGGAACTTGCTCAAACTAGCTTGAATTCTACCCCTTTCTGCATAGCCCCTGCCTTAACTGTGGGTGGAGTCAGCAAAACCTGCTTCTTTGGGGTTGCCCTTCCATTCCAGGCATTAGCAAATGAGTGTGGCTTAAACATCCTCTTGCAGCACTCCCTGTCTGCATCTGAATGGTCCTCCTTTGTCTATCTATTCGGAACCAGCCCTAAACCAGCCGAATGGACCAATCAACGCCAATCGAGGCTAGAGCTCATGGGCTCACTTTCAGCTCCCGAGTGCGTGATTTGGTCGGTTTTTGCTAGAGCTGGGTTCCCAGATCCCCAATATAAACTGCCCAGAGGACTAAACTGCACCCAAACCTGGAATGTCTCTTATGATTGGACCCCCATCTATCTACCCAGGGGGTTTGTAATGATATGCAGCAATACCTCCTATTCCTATGTGCCTGCCAACGCTACCGGAGGACCCTGTGCCTTTGGTCAGCTCTCCTCACTATATGCTCTCCCATGGTGCGCCCTTACCACCGCAATACCCGTTCCTTACCCTCAGACTGTGAAAGTGACATCCATCTGATGTCCAAAGCTGAGGTGGTATCCCTAGCAGTTTCCTTGGTAGGGGTGCCAGGCCTGGCCGTGGGGGCTTACTTGACTGCATAAGGTAGCCTGTGCCTTAGCAAAGAGCATTAATGAGACTTCTACTCTAATCCAGTTGTTCAGCGACGAACAAGCCCAACTGCGAGCGGCTATCCTGCAGAACCGTGTAGCCCTGGACTATCTGTTACTGCGGGCAGGCCATGGCTGTGAGGAGTTCGAAGGACTTTGTTGCTTTGACCTAGCAGATAATTCCCACCGGATCGAGACTCGCTTAAAGGACTTAAAGGCCCTGGAGGGGCATATCACTGAGCAAGCAGAAAGCGGACTCTTTTCCTGGCTGTGGTCCTGGATACCGGACATTGGGGCTTGGGGAAAATGACTGTTGTCAGGCATACTGTCATGGCTTATGTTTATAGCTATTCTTTTTGTTGGCTGTAAATTGTGTTATCATCTTTGGCGAACCTGTGCACCTAAAGAAATCCAGACCGAACAATGGCGAAGGTTAATACGGAAAGTGGGAGCTCAAGAAAGGGAGCTGGAAAGGGTGAGGCTTTCGCCATTAGGGGTGAAACCTCAAAGGGGGGAAATTGTGGAAGAAATTAAGTATAGCACTAGCTGACTCCATTTTGTAATCAGCAAACTCCATTTCAGCTAGAGCAAGAAGTCACGTACTCTGCCGGGAACCGGGGAGAGGGGTGAATTTGCATAAGAAAGGGACGGGTGCAGGGAACGAAACTTAGGAAAACAGCCATCTAGCAGACCCCATATAAGGAAAGAAGAGTATCTTCCCTAATAAGGAAAGATAGTGAGGGGCATTGCGGGATTGGAGGGGAGCCAAGTCTCACTATGTGATGTATACCTAATTGTAATATGAAGTGTATTACCTATATAAGGTAACTCCACCCTTTGTGAGGGGCTCTTGGGCCTTTGCCTGGTCCCAGGGATCCACAGCTGCATATAGGCTTTTACTAAACTTTTCTCTTTTGCTAAGTGTGGCCTCTGCTGACTGAACACCCCTAAAATTTCCTCCACAAGAGCTACTGTAGGATTTATAAACTTTACATGGCAAAGAAAAAGTGTAGTACATCAATGGGTTTGTTATAACAAATTTAAGAGAATTTTCCACAATGTTTTAATTGGTGGGAACAACTTTTAGTAAATATAAGCAGCAGAAATGTCATATGGGAGTAAGTTTACTAGGTGTCTGCTACAATTTTAGCATTATTTAGAGATAAACACAATTTTTTGTGGAGGAAGTACTAAGGCCACAGTTATTCAGTACAGATCTAGGTCTTTTCCAGGTCTGCCTTTTACAATATCAACCACAAATGTTAGCTAGACATTTCTGTGATGAGCACCAGAGAAAACCTAGTAAGTACACTTCAAAGATGAAGTGAAGAGTTAACATCCCTCAGAATTCTAAGCACTCCATATTCTCAGGACGACAACAATGTATCATTAGTTCATAGTCAGGAGGTTTACTTCACTACCACAAGAACTGAGAGGCATTCCCAAGACACATTAAACCCTCAGACTACCAAATATTCATCTTTCAGTGTCTTGCGATTTCCTGATTCCAATAGGGGTAGTCGTGTTAGTCTATTTCAGAAAAACAAATAAGGAGTCCTGCATGGCACTATAAAGATTAACAAATTTATTAAGGCATAAGCTTTCAGGGGCAAAAGCTTATGCATTAATCAATTTGTTAGTCTTTATAGGGCCACGCAGGACTCCTTATTTGTTTTGCTTATTTCAGTAGTTCCCCAGTCTTCTGAAATATCTTTCAGGGGAGATAGAACTTGAATTTATAATGAACAAACTAGAAAAAGACACTGTCCCTTCATCCTACAGAAGACTTTCACATCTTTAAGGCTTCATGATGAAACAAACCTGAGCTAATGCTCCTCTTCTCCCATCTCCCACTTTTGTAGATTAGTAGCATGCACAAGAAAAAGGTCACAGGTACAAGCTCAACACAATCTTCTCCAGAGTTCTTTAACAGCTGAATGTTGCATAATACATTATATAAAACCTAACAGCCATAACAGTCATAAAATGACAGGAAAGTAAATTGCCCCACCATTCGGGTAATTTAAAATCTCTAAAAAAGACTTGCAGCAATGTTGTATGTGAATGGTGCCAGTGAACTACCTCAGGGACTCTAATAACCTGAAATCATAAAGGAATCCTACGAAACACAGAAACATGGACAAACTGCTAAGCAGGAGCATAAAAAAAATGGCGACAAAAAATCAGAAAGGCTAAGGCACAAAATGGGTTACACCTCAGTATATGAAAAGCAAGAAAAAGATGAAGGAACGTTAGGTCCCTACCTCGGAAGGATCGCTAATAGCTGAAGATTAAGAAGGCCCTGCTGTTTTACAGTTATTTTGCTTCATTAAAAAGGTTAATTGTGATCAGATGTTTAACACAACTAATACTAATAACAAGAAGAAAGAAACAAGCCAGAACAGAGAACAAGTTAAAGAATATTTAGGTAACTTAAATGTATGAAGTCAGCAGGGCTTGATGAAGTTCTTTCAAGCAACTAGCGAAAGCCATCTCTGAACCATTAGTAATTACCTTCAAGAACTCATGGAGAAGAGGTGAGTTTCCACAATACCAGCAAAGGGCAAACATACCTATCTTTAAAAAGGCAGACTAGGAACCCAGGAGTTATAGGCCACTCAGCCTAACTCTGATACCTGGAAAAATGCTGGAACAAATTATTAAACAATCAATTCTTAAGCACCTACAGGGTATGTGGGTTATAAGAACAGACTGCATGGATTAGCCAAATACAAATCATGCAAGACCAATCTAATTTCCTTCTTTAAGAGGGTTACCAGCCTACTGGATGGGGGAAAGTAGACTGAATATCTTGATTTTAATAAGACTTTTGACACAGTCTCACATGACAGTCTCATAAGCAAACTAGGGAAATGTGGTCTAGAGAAAATTACTATGAGGTGCAAGCAAAACTGGTTAAAAGACTACTCACAGAGCAGTCACAAATGGTTCACTATCAAGCATAGTGGGAAACTGGGAAAGCATAGATAGTGGGGTCCTGCCAGGGTCTGGTACTAATCAATATATTTCTTAATGACCCAAATAATAGCATGGCATATATGCCTATAAAATGTGCAGGTGGCATCTAGTTAGGAGGAATTTCTATCATTTTGGAGAATACGATTAGAACTGAAAACAATTTTTACAAACAGGAGAACTCATCTGAATTTCAATACAGGCAACTGAAAAATACTACACATAAAAAGGAAAAACCAAATGCACAACTACAAATGTGGAATAATTGGCTAAGCAGCACTACTGCTAAAAAGATAGTTACAATGATCACAAAATTAACTATATCATGGAGATATAAAAAAGGCAAATATTATTAACAAGTGTCGTATGTAAAACTGGTTCTCAACCAGAGGTCCAGGACCCCCTAAGGGGGTTTCAGGGCATTCGCCAAAGTAAACCAGCAGAAAGAAGGGGGGTATTGGACTCACTGGGGCCCAGAACAGAAAGCCAAAGCCCGGGTCCCACCCTCCCAGGGCTGAAGTCAAAGCCCAAGTCCTGCCACTGAAGCCAAAGCCTGAGCAACTTCCCTTTGTTTCCCTCTCTGTGGTGTTGGGTCCCAGAGAATTGCTCTGCTTGCCACCCCTCATGCCAGCCCTGATTTTTAATCTACTGGAAATGCAAAAAAAATACTTGTTGTGGCACAAGTGGGCCATGGAATTTTTATAGCATTGGACGGAAGAGCAGCTCAGAAAGAAAGACTGTTCCCCAGTGTTTTGAATCCTAACACCTATTTTGATTTGCTGTTACAGCCTGACCTGATGCTATGTCATACACTCCCCTGCATTTAATTTCCTCCCACTCTGTAACTTTCCTATCTTCAAAGCGTCTGACGAAGTGGGATTTTCTCCCACGAAAGCTCATGCGATTAATAAATCTGTTAGTCTTTAAAAGTGCCACAAGACTCTGTTGTCTTTCTACAATAGACTAACACGGCTACCCCTTTGGAATTTGAGAACCACTGATACACATATTTAAGACATAGGAGGTAATTGTTCCAATTTATACATCAGAATGAAGAAATATCAAACCTATTGTTAAATGAAAGACTTCAGCTGAAGTACTGTACCGGTTTTGGGCACCACACCTTAAGAAAGAGGTGAACAAATTGGAGAGAGTCCAGAGGACAGCAACAAATATTGTAAGTGTTAGAAAACTAAGGTCAAACAGGAAAGGTTAAAGTAACAGGACCATGTTTAATTTTGTGAAAAGAAGACTGGAGGGAGGAGGAAAACGGGATTTATAACTCTATTAACATATGTTAAGGGCTATTATAAATAAGAAAGTGGTCAATTGTTATCCATGGCCACTGAAGGTAGGACAAGTAGTAATTGGCTTAATTTGAAGCAAAGGAGATTTGCATTAGATACTACAAAAAACTTTCTAACTATACAGATTATTAGGTAATGGAATAGGCCTCCAAGGCAGGTTGTGAAATCCCATGGAGGTTTTTAAGTACAGGTTAAACAAACACTTGTCAGGGATGGTCTGTTATTATTTGGTCTTGTCTCATCCCAAGA
Organism: Pelusios castaneus; assembly: GCA_007922175.1. Taxonomy (NCBI): domain Eukaryota; kingdom Metazoa; phylum Chordata; order Testudines; family Pelomedusidae; genus Pelusios; species Pelusios castaneus. The sequence goes on from ML685798.1 coordinate 4,399,505, forward strand.
GACTGGACTAGATTACCTCAAAGTCCCTTCCAGCCATACATTTCTATTATTTTAACTTTTTTGCCCACCTACACTACAGAATCAGTCACTGGGAGAATGTATCAACTATACTAACCCCTTCCCCTGAGAAAGTTAAAATTTGATTTCACCTCTAATCAGTGCTTTTTTTCTAAAAAAAAAAAAAGGTACCGGAACTCCTATTGATGTCTGTCGTGTCATAAAGAAATAACACTGAAAATAGTGCAGTAAACAGTAAATTTTTGAATATATCAAAGAAATAAAAATACAAGGTAAAAACTGTTAAGTTTTATTAACTATGCAGGCCGCTAATATACTGAAAGACAACCTGTGAGGTCTTACTAAGGAAAAAAAGGTGCCGGAACGCCGTTCCGGTGCGTTCCGCCAGAAAAAAAGCACTGCCTCTAATACAGATAATGATCCAACCTGTTTTATATACGTCACCACCTTGCATTACAATAATCCAAGGACAAAGATCTCCTTTATGCTGCAAGACAACCTATTGGATAACCCAGATACAAAATGCATGCCCACTGACATAGCTTTTTTCTAGCAAAGACTGGACCAAAATGAATACTGCCTCAGTTTATCATTGGCATGAAGAAAGTTGATAATCATACATACTAAAGTAGCAGCAATAATACCAGTTATTTTGTTGGAGGCAGATGTGGAGAACCACAGTATGGTACAGACACTTAGAAAAATTCCAGAGGGGTAACTGTGTTAGTCTAGTTCAGTAAAACAAACAAGGAAGGAGTCTTGTGGCACTTTTAAAGACTAACAAATTTATTTATTGCATGAGGTTTTGCGGGAGAGATCCCACTTCATCAGACGCTTGAAATGAGAAGAAAAAAAAAAAAAAAGCTTCCTTCCCTTCCTACCTCCCCCACCCCATTTGGAAGCTCGTGTGATAAATACATTTGTTAGTCCTTAAAAGTGCCACAGGACTCCTTGTTTATTTAGGAAAGACAGCTGTTGATCAGGACTAGAAAGATGCGCCTCAAAAAATGAATTACTTTTGGCCAATCTTTTTCCCCCACACTAGCACTTTCAGAAGAAAATAATTTTAAAACTATTCAATAAAATCCAATTAGAACCTTCAAGAATTCAAAACTGTGTTGTTCAGCAACTACTGAACACCAAATTTAAATGTCTCATCTTTGCCTTCCAGGCCTCGCCCTGCTCTGCCCCAGTCACACTGATCTCTTCACCTCTCTAGTAATTCCCTTTAATCTGCCAGTGGTGTTTCGAATAGATTCTTCCTTTGTATGGGTCCCCCGCTGACATTTTTGTACCTTCTTCCAGGCTGTCTCTTATGCATGGAATAGCCTTCTATTTCCAGTGCACTGTATAAACCCCTTCCACAAGACTCAAGAAAGAATAGAAACCCACAATGGTAAGAGATAAATAAAATAACTAGTTATGATACGGACTCCCTCCTCTATTTCTCCCACCACTTCTTGTCTCACTTGTCTGTCTTTTTAGGCCTTGGATACAATTTTCAAGAGCTATGTGACTAAGAATGAATACCCATTTTCAAGTGACTTAGTGAGTTTCAGGAGCCTAAGGCCTGATCTACGCTACAGAATTAGGTGGCTGTAAACTGCCTTACACGTACCTAAGCTGTGAAACTGTCTTCACTTTTGGCTCCCTCTGACATGAGTGCCTCTCTACACCAATATAGGCCTCATCCACACTTAAAAAAATAAGTTGACCTAACATAAGTCGATTTACAGCCACTGCTGTAAATTACAATAGTTGCTAATGTCCACATTGCACTCCTTAGATCGGTGAGCGTATCCTCACCAGGAGCACTTCCACCGAACTAAGGGGCAGTGTGTGGAGCTGAGAGTCCCAACCAAGAGCTTGAAGAAGCCACTGAGGACTTCTCCCCGCCCCTTTCCCGGGGAAGCTAGCTGCTCAGATTCCTCCATTCCCTGCTCTCCACTGAAACTAGGGTGGGGGGCAGAGGAGGGTAGAGAAGCAGGTGGAGAGCAGCTCCCAGGTGAGACCAAAAACCAGTCGCCTGGGCTTGCAGCAGCCTGGATTTCGCACTTGGCTTCCAGTCAGGAGTGGGAACCAACCACACAGGATTGCAGCAGCCTGGGCTTAGGTTTTCTTGACAATTTTAAACGAATGATAGCCCCACCACCAAAGTAAGGGGACTTTGGTTGACAAAACTTTCTAGTGTAGGCCAGACCTTAGTAACACCACCTCCATAAGTGACATTGAGTCATGAGTGATGCAATTAGGTCAACGCAATGTTAGTGTAGACATTGTGTTACTTATGTCGACTGTTACCAACTTTCAGGAGCCATCCCACAATGCCCCACTCTGAAAATGCAATTGATACAAGAACTCCTGGCTGTATGGACTCTCTCCTCAGACCCTATGCTGTCAGTACACCTAACTATCTTCAAGACATCACGGACTTCCTGAGAAAAATCCAATCCATTAGTGAACTTCCAGAGAACACCATTTTGGCCACTATGGACACAGAAGTGCTTTACACCAACATCCCACACAAAGACAGATTATGAGCCATTAGGAGAACGATCCCAGATGATGCCACAGTACAGCTCATGGATGAACTTTGTGACTTTGTACTCACCCACAACCATTTCAGATTTGAAGTTTTTTTTATATCTTCAAGTCAGTGGCACTGCTGGGGTACAAGCATGACCCTACAATATGCCAACATTTTTATGGCTGACTTAAAACAACACTTCTTCCAGTTTCGTCCCCAAGTTCAACTCTCTACTAATGCTACAGTGAGGCCATCCTCATCTGGACCCACAGAAAGGATGCCCTTGAAGATTTCCACAGAGATTTCAATTATTTCCAACCCACAATCAACCTTAGCCAAAAATGCTCCACACAGGAAATCCACTTTCTGGACACTACAGTGCAAATTAGTGATGGACACAAACACCATCCTATTCTGAAAACCTACTACTATAGTTGCCTCTGTCCCTCGAGCTTCTATCCAGGACACATCATGTGATCCATTGTCTACAGCAGTGGTCTTCAACCTAGGTGATAACGCCCACTAGTGGACATTTTGTGATTTTTGGTGGGCACTACAAACACAATTTAATGATAGTGGCAATTTATAAAAAGTAACAATTTATGTAGGTGGGCGGTAAGCTTACTGCAAATGTGAAAATATTGAAAAACTGGGTGCTGATCCAAAAAAGGTCTTCAACAGCTGAGTCCTAAGATATAACCTCATTTGCTCTGATCCCTCAGACAGAGCCAGACACCTTCAGGATCTCTATCAAGCATTCTTAAAACTAAATACCCACCTGAAGCAGCCAAAAAAATATTGATTGACAGAACCAGACAGGTACCCAGAAGGGAACTACCACCAGAAAAGCCCAAGAAAGAAAACAACAGAACGCCACTGGTCATCACTTACAATCCATAAGTCAGACCTCTACATCACATCAAGTCAGACCTTTACAGCACATCATCAAGGATCTACAGCCTATTCTAAACAACTATCCCTCACTCGCTCAAGCCTTGGGAGACAGACCTCTCCTTGCTTACAGACAACTCCCCAACCTTAAGAAGATACTCACCAGCAACTACAGATCAAACAGAAACATTAAAGGAGGCACATTTCCCCGCAATAAACCCAGTTGCCAACTTTGCCCATGTATCTGCACAAAAGACACCATCATAGGACCTAATCTAACCAGCTACTCCATCAAGGGCTCATTCACAAGCTCATCCACCAATGTGATTTATGCCATCATATGCTGGCAATACCCCTCTGCCGTATATATAGGACAAACAGGACAGTCTCTGCACAAAAGAATAAATGGACACAAATCTGACATAAGAAATAACATTAAAAAACCAATAGGGGAACACTCCAATCTCCCTGTTCACTCCACTGCTGATTTGTTATAGCCATACTTAAACAAAAGGATAACAAATCAAAGCTTCCAAGAGAAACTGCAGAATTGGAATTCCTATGCAGATTTGACATTGTTGCCCTAGGGTTAAATAGGGATCTCGGGTTTTTTTTCTCATTACAACAGGTGATTTGGCCTCACCTCCCTCTATATACTGCTTTCCACTGTTTGAATCTAAATAACTGCTTTGATTTGCTGTAACAGTCTGACCTGATCCATATGACTTACACGTCCTTGCATTTATTTTCCTCCCATTCTGTAAATTCCTCATCTTCAAGCACCTGAGGAAGTGGGATTTTCTCCCACGAAAGCTCAAGGATAAATAAATGTCTTAGTCTTTAAAAGTGCCAGAGGACTTCTTTGTTTGTTACAGTGTGAGTGCCTTTCCAGAGTAACACAGCCACGACCCTACTGAGCTTTTGCATAGTCTAGACTCCTCCAGGTTTACAAGACACTCTGAGGGGTGAAGGCCTGATTTTGGTATTTTTAATCTCGTGCAATCTGCCACGCTGGTTAATGCTGCCTTCGGTTTTACCAGAGGACCAGCACTACCTACACGAAATGTCAAGCGGGAAGGTCTGTGGGCAGCCCTGACCTGAAGCCAGCCTGGCCCCGGTGGGGAAGAGGCAGCTGGTGGGGAGTGGGTGGAGGCGAGCCATGTTTGCAGGCTGGGGTTTGTACGTGCCGGAGGCGCGGGCCCAGGCTGGGGACGGCCGTTTCACTCAGCGCGGCCCGGGAACGGCCCAGGTGAGGCGACGCTCAGGAGCTCGGCCCCGCGCCTCGCCAGGCCCCGCGCCGCGCCACGCCGTGACCCCCCCGCTCCTCCGGCGAGCCGCGGTCTGACCAGAGCAGGTGCCCGGCCTGCCGTGGGGAGCGGGCCCGGCCGGGGACACACCCACCTCCCGCCCTGCCAGCGGGAGGCCCCAGCCCCGCCGCGGCGGACCAGCACCAGGCCCGCGGGCCCACTCACCCTGCGCCGCCACGGCCACCCCGCGCACAGAGCTGCCCCCGGCCGACGCAACCTGACAAACCGCCGCTGCCCGTCTGAGGGGGCTTCGGGCGGCTCGGCGAAAGGGCGCATGCGCCGCACCTAGGGACGACGGAGCAGGCTCCCTGCGGCCCGCTGAAGCCGCTGCCCTCACTCTGCCCGTACTTGTTGGAGGCGCAATCCGCTCCAGAGCCGAGCGGGAGGCGGAGTCTATTGGGGGGCGGGGACTGACGTCACAGGAGGGTCAAGCTGCTGGAGGAGGGGCGAGCGCGCGGATCGGGCTCTTGCGGAGCGACGGAGGGGCTATAGGAGCAGGGGGCGTGGCCATGGGAGCGGAGGCGGAGCTAAGGACGGGGTCTGATCGCTGGCAGGCGGAGGGGGAGGGTAACAGGGACCCCAAACGTGGGGGGGCGGGGCTGGCTGTGCAGCTGTTCTCCTATCTGGCTGATCCTGAGTGGCCACTTTCACTGTGAGCGCTGTGCGGGGTGTCGCTGTCACTTCCTGCACTTACCTGCTTCTGTTAGTGGTGCTTTTAGTGCTGGGAGCGCTGCCTTCCCTTCCCTTCCCTGCCTTCGTGCAGAGAGGAGTTAGTCCTCGTGCTACTTAATTGGTGGATTATAATAGCAAATAGTCACTGACACTATTCATAGTGGTAATAGCTTCAGGCAGGGTGCCAGCCTTGCCTTTTAGTTTTTACTGACGTGAATAGCTGAAATTGATTTTTTTTTTAACCAGCATGGTAAACTTTTTACTGCCATCGCTAAAAATACCATAAACACTATAAAAATGTGCACTCGTGATATTCTGTACACAGGAATTTGGAATTACACAGTTGTTTTAGCTGTGGCTAATGGATCAATGGGGTTCTTCCGGTATGTGAAATAATAGCAATGTTAAAGTCATGATCAGTGTAGTTTTAGCAAACAAGAGGTGATTCTGAACCACAACAAACAATGTCAAAATACAGTGTTTTACCTCTACACAATTGTAGTGACAATTTATTTATGGATTTATTGACAGTATTAAAATTGTACTTTTTTAAGCCAACTGACGGTAAATTTACTGATGGTTGGCTGCCAATGTTCCCAGCTGCTATGTGCTTTGCAACATTTGGTTTGTCTCAAACTTTGGGGGGGGGGGGGTTCTCTTCTTTTTAAATGCACGTGATTATGTGGGATCATATGAGTTTAAGGCTGGCTGATTTCCTAGCTTGGTGGCAAACTTCTTCAGGTTCCTTTGATCTATTAATGGGGATGGTCTTTCACAAGTTTTTTTTTTTTTTACTGTTGTACCCAGTAAAAATGTAAAAAGTTAAACTGCTAAATGGTAATCAGCAGTTTAAATGTTTTAAGGGGTTAATCTGCCAGAAAAGGTAGGAGAGAGGTGGCTGGTGGCCCCAAAAGCAGAGGGAAGCTTGAGGAGGGGAGAAGCAGCATTTTGGTGGACAACAATAGGTTCATGTGCTGCAAGAGACCTCATGGGACAATCCCAAGGGTTCTGGCACTGTAGGCAGAACCAGTGGAGCAGGCATGCCGGTACAGGGATCCGTGCTGGCACTTGCACCAACAGTTCCCATTTGTTCTTCTCCTTATGCCCCGACTGGGACATCTTAGGAGCTGGAGCAGCCGGGTCTATGCATAACTTCTTTCTTGATCAGGCACAGCTCTGGGAAGCCACACTGTGTTAGTGGGCAGCCAGAGACAGGGAGCTGCCCTTATGTCTGTGGCCATGTTTCTTATTTCATGGTGGGGCTTGTGCAACTTCCTCAGTCCCATCAGATCTGGTGCCTGAGAAGTTGATTGGGGGTAGGGGGGCGAGGGTGCTTGCTGCTTGTGATGGCCATTGCACTAACAGTGCCAATGGTGACAGGTGCTGCACCACCAGCTCTGCAGTTCTGGATCTGACTGCGTGGAGGGGGGGGGGTGGCTCATTCCATTAAGAAGTTTGGGAGGTGGAGTTCTCTAGACGCCCGCATTCAAGGTGGGATTGATCTGCAGATAAAACAGTGGGCAACAATGTTGGTGCTCGGTGCTCGCAGAGAAAGAGCATGGGCATGATGCACAGTTCCCAGCTCTTATGTTCCCAAATTTGCCTGTCACCTTGGGGTGCACTCATTTATTAGCAAATTGTGACTGTAGCCATTTAAGGTTACACAGGCCCCGGAAGGTGTGGCCAAGTCACCTCTGAGTCATGCTGACTGAAAGTGACCCATGTGGGAGGGCTGAGCTGGGCCCCAGTGTCAGGGGAATGAAGGGATAGGAATCAGTAACCATGTACCCTCTTCCCCCACCCTTAAGAGAGAGGGAGACCCCCCTTAGGCTGGGAAACAACTCCCCCTTCTCCACACACTGCTGGGGCTGGGGCAACAACCCTCCCCATCTGCTGGGTCATTAGTTCACCCCCTCCAATTCTGCTGATGGGGCAATGATTTCCCCTCTCCACTGGGGCAATAGCCCTCCCAAAACCAGCCTTATTAATCTGTACTCCTTTACAAAGAAATGTGAACCAGTGGCCATTCCGACACTGCAAAGCATTCAGCCTGATTATGCACATTTAAAATTTACTACACTTTCAGAACATGTAGAACAGTCACTGCACCACTGGAATATCTTCATAATCAAGAAATGGAAGGTGGACCTTTAAAAGCAAGGAAACATCTTATTTTTCTGTTATTCATTACTCCGGTTGGCATGGAGGTTCACATATTTACCATGGCAAAACAAGGGGTTTAGAGAGCACAAAAGGATATTCAGCTCAATTCTGCGCTGACAACAGTCTGAAACTTGAAAATGGACAGAAAGAGCACCCCACTTTGTTACAAATTGCTTCAGAACAACAAATGAAAACGCAGTTTGTATAACCTTTTTATATCACATAACCTGAAATAATGGAGCAACATTTGTCTCTTTACGTACCTCCTCTAGCAATATAGCTTTCAGTACTGCAAACAAAGTTATCTATGTGACTAATATTAAGTATGTCCATAAGTATTTCCACAACCGTGACCATAGTGAAAGAAAAATGCCAATAAGCAAGTTAATTACATATTTACTTAGTAATTAGTTTAAATTTCAAAACTGCTTTTATCAACACTTTCACTGTTTTATTATGTCTATAGCCGTTAACAGTTTCTCCATGGTGCTTGACTGTTTTTTTTTTTATCCTGGTTTTAAACATACTTTTACAATAACAATATTTTTGGATTCTGCTTTCAGTAACAGCTTGAACTTCAATCTTCATTTCTCCCTCGCATACTCTCCTCTCAAGACATCCAGGTATTTTTCTCTCTTTTATATGAAAATACTTGGGTCAAATAAACAAATTTTGTTTCCCTTTGTCAAAGGAGAAAGCTGCATACCTATTTTATAGAAAGCATTGACAGATATTCCTACATATTAATATTTAGGATGTATATAGTGCTGTGGAAAAAATTAGTAGTTAAGCCTCTCAAACATCACTGTGATGAAGGTCAGCTATTTTCTGTACTTTGTGGGAAACTTAAGCATGAAGTTTAAATCAGACAGAGTAACTTGCTACATTTTCCTTGACTTCAGGTGAGTTACACCTCACCCAGACCAGGAATGACTTTGTCCCAGGAAAAAATTAAACAATTAGTTCAATGATCTATTTGCATAATTATGAACCTCTCCTGATTCTGTGCTCCAGACAGTAGACAACATTTCCTGGGGGAATTAGGACCTTCCGTATTAAAAATCACAGTATATTTTGATTTGAGTGAAAGTCTGTCAAATTAGTAACTTATAAATATGGGAAAAGAAATTAGATTTAACAATTAAACCTGAGGAGGACTGTTTGCATTACTCAACTCATTAGGCATCAGCAAATTATTCTTTAAACAGTGTCTTATAATGAATCTACCAACTCCTCTGTTTCCTCCAGTGGGTCATACAATATAGGATTCAAGCTTCATTTTCTATGACATGATGATGCCTGGATATCTATATAACTAAACCACAGTTGTATATATGCACGGCGGGACGTGGACGCAGCTCCTGTGCGCGCATATAACTGAAACAGCTGTGCGCGCGCAGCAGCTGAATCCACGTCCTGCTGCGGCCGGGCTGGGGAGATTCAAATCTCCCGCCCTGAGCATGCTCAGACAGAGCGTGCTCAGGGTGGGAGCAGCCTGGCCCAGAAGCGGCTCTGCCGGCCGTCGCTGCAGCTCCGAGCCTCCGGCCAGGTAAGGGGGCTGGGAGGAGGAGGAGGCGGCGGGCAGTGGGGCCAGGAAAGGGACAGAGGAGCCGGGAAAGGAGCATGGGGCAGGGGGACAGAGGAGCCGGGAAAGGAGCACGGGACAGGGGGACAGAGGAGCCGGGAAAGGGGCCCCAGGCCTGATCTGGCCATGCTGCCTGCCCGTGATGGTGGTGGCAGAGGGGCAGGATCAGGCCTAAGGGACCGGCATGTGGCGGCGGGAGCAGAGGGGCAGAATCAGGCCCGAGGGGCCGGTGTGCAGTGGGGCAGAATCAGGCCCGAGGGGCCGGTGTGTAGCGGGGCAGAATCAGGCCCGAGGGGCCGGCATGCAGCAGAATAGGGGCAGGATCAGGCCCGAGAGGCCGGCGTGCAGCGGCAGAGGGGAGGATCAGGCCCAAGGGGCCAGTGTGCAGCGGTGGCGGGAGCAGAGTGTGGCGGCCGGCAGCACGGCCTGATCCGGGTGTCCTGCTCCACCGCCGGAGGCCGGTCCCGGGCCTTTGTATCAGGGGTTAAGGAAGGGGGGAACACGGAGACCGAGGGTGGGAATGGAGGGGTCCGGACTCGCGAGTCCATCAAGCAAGGGGTCAGGATGGGGGGCTGGGGAGGGATGGATGGAGTTAGAGGCCTGGGGAGAGGCGAAGGGGGCATGGGGACAAGGAGACTTGGTGGGGGCTCGGTCGTGTTGGGGGGACTGGGTGGGGGTGGGGGCTAGGGGTGTGGCCCAGCTGGGGGGCAGAAGCTAGCAGGGAGTGGGCTGGAGGGCCACAGCCCCGGATCTTTTTTCTATCCAGCAACGCCCCTGCGCGTGATTACTATTCTTCAATTTGCGATTCTTTAGACAATCGGGGGTTTACTGGTTTATAAGGTTATCATGACTTCCCTATAGGAACGCAAAAACAAATCCATTGCCTCTAGCTGTATTAACTGTGGTAACTGGTGTATAATTTGTATGATGTAGTTTAGTTACGACGGCTGTAAGCTAGTGGGGTTATTTAGTGTATGAATAGGTATGTAGCTCAAATTTGATCGTCAAAGAATTTTAAAAAACAAAATTTTGAACAAGCAATTCATTCTGAATAAGGACCCCAGTGAGGTTGTTAGAGGATGGAGTGATGTTTTTGCATTTCTCTGCATATGTGAGAAGACAGAACTAAAATTTGAATAGTCTACAGCGAAAGGATTTGTAATAAAGTGGTGGCATGAGAAATGAAGGCATGGTTTTGAATTTCAAAAGACATGGACAGGTAGATGATTAGGAAGGACTAGTGATATTTATTTATATATTTTGATTTTTAATATTAATGACTCAATATTAAGTGAGCAGTCTGTGAAACCACCTTAGTGACACTGTTACCTTTATCCTCCATTCCTTCCAATTGTTTGTGAAACCCATTTGTTGTATCTTGTTTTACATTAAATTATAAAATCATCAAGACAGGATCTTGTGTGTTGGCATAGCAGCATGTGCAACAGAGTCTTGATTTTTGATTGTTATCATAATACAAATAATGAAGTGGAGGTGATGCAATTGCCAACTATGAGAAGGCAATAAGTAGACTTACTGATTTGGGACATGGAGAAAAAGAAAAAGTTCAGGGTCCAGGATGATATCACTAGGATTGCAAATAGTAATATGGGAGGTTTGGGTCGAGGAAGGGGCAATTTCCTAAACTGCATGGTAATGTTCAGTGCTTTTTGGCACCCAACTTATTAACAGAGTGAGACTAGCATGGACAGCAGCACAGCAAACCAGATCTGGCTAGATCAAATCTGATCCAGATGCATCCTTGTTAGAAGTGAGAGGATTATTCAGTGACCATCCCCACCTGATTTTTGGTCTCTGCCAACTATGATATAAATTGCTTTCAACTAGTTTGCTATAGCTTGCTCCTGCCCCTTGCTATTGCCTCTTCAGCAATCTGCAGGCAGAGAGAGCAAGGAAAAATACTTCCACAGGCCATGCCTAATGCTTTCCCAGCAAGAAGGGAGGCAAAGAAAGATTTTTGGTGAGCTAGAGGAAAGATTTTGGGGAGGCTTTATGCCTCCCCTGCCTTTAATAAAATCTGCCCATGTTACCCTGCTGTCCACTGTACAAGATATTGAAAACAGGTCTGGAAAGTACATGAAATTATCAGATTTTTCTAGGTGTTTTGTTTTGCTGTGTTGACATTATTAGTATAATGTATTATTACATAGCTTTCATAGAAACGGAAGGGACCTCAAGAAGTCAAGTCCAGTATCCTGTCCTGAGGCAGGACCAAATAAATCTAGATCATTCCTGACAGATGTTTGTCCAACCAGTTCTTAAAAACTTCCAGTAATGGGAATTCCACAAACTCCCAAGACTCAAAGTCTATTCCAGAACATAACTCACCTTATAGTTAGGAAGCTTTTCCTAATATCTAATCTAAATATCCTTTGCTACAGATAAACTTCTTCTCCTTGTTCTCCATGTCTTCCTTGTCAGTGGACATGGAGAGCAATCGATCAGTCCTCTTTTTAAGAGCTCTTAACATATTTGAAGATTTGTTATCAGATTGCCCCTTAGCATTCTTTGCTCAGGATCGAACATACCCAGTATTTTTTTTACCTTCCACACATGGTAGGTTTTTTAAAACGTATCATTTTTATGCTGTCCTCTGGACTCTCTCCAATTTGTTCTCATCTTTTCTAAACCATGGCAATCCAAATTGGACACAGAAGCCAACTGAGGCCTCATCAGTGCCAAGTAGAGCGAATTACCTCCTGTGCCTTATATACTACACTCCTGTTAATACTCTCTATACTATTAGCCTTTTTGCAACTGCATCACATTGTTGACTAATACTCAATTTGTGATCCATTGTAAACCCCCAATACTTTTCAACAGTACTACTGCTGAGCCATTTATTCCCCATTTTGTGTATTTGGTTTTTCCTTCCCAAGTGAAGTACTTTGTTTTTATCTTTACTGATTTTCATCTTGCTGAATTCAGATCAGTTCTCCAATTCGTCAAGGTCATTTTGAATTCTAGTCCTATTGTCCGCAATATTTGCAATCCCTTCCAGCTTGGTGTCATCTGCGGATTTTGTAAGCATACTCTCCACTCCGCGTTATCCAGGTCATTCTGAAAATATTACGTAGTTTCGCATCCAGGAACAAGCCCTGTTGTACCCTATTAGGTATGATCCTCCAATAGGACAGTGAACCACTGACAACTACTTTGAGTACCACCTTTCAACCAATTGTGCACCCACCTTGTAGTAATTTTGCTCTAGTCCAGTTATGTTAATACTTTTCTATAGCTTCACCTTAGCAATGAAGTAATATGATTTCAGCGAACCACAATGAAGTGGTTCTCCAACACTCTCACTCTGTGGATCACTTTCTAACAAAGATCCGTTTTATCCACTTCTCTTTCCTTCTCTACTGCTTGATTCTCAAATGGTTTAATTTTTCAGATCTCTAGAAAAATCTTGGAGGACCACCTGTGGGGCACAGACTGTAGTTCCAGGACCACTGTCCTAGACAAATAAAGTCTATAGCATAGTTTTGAATCACAGCAGCAAATACAAATACCAGTACAAAGGAAAAAAATTAATTAAGCCCTTGGATATTTTCTGTTTTCTACAAAAGCAGTAAACCCAGATACTCAGTCACATCCTGCTGAAAAATATCTCTGGAAGTTAGTAAAAAAATGAGCTGAAGTTATGTATGTGTACACCCATCTGTGTCGCCTTCTATCATCTTAGAATGTAATTTTGTGGACAAATCATATAAAAAATCCAGTGTACCATAGAATGCAAATGAGTATGTGATGAAACTCTACATTGGCAGGAGGTATCATTGGTGACAGAGGTAATGTATTAGTACACTCTAAAATATATCAGACTTACATATTTTATATTTTTGTATTGAAATTGTTTTATTTTGCTTTTATTTAAACAAAATGTTTGTAGACTACTCCTCCACAAGAGTTCAGTGGACTCGTTAGTCCTTCCATTGCACAAGCTGATCCCTCTCTAAAAAGAGGTATTTGTCTTTAATCTAAGGAGCAGTGTAACGTTTGTATTGTAGGCTGCTTTGTAATGTGGATAATTCACAGATGAAGTCCCTAAGAGAGAAGACTAGCAGAACAGAGCAGCCTATAGAAGTAAATCACCACATCACTATGAAAATAAAGGTAAAAAGCTAAGTATTTTGAGAAGCAATCTCTTCATTCAGTGTTAAACCTTGCTAAGAACCAGTATTAAATGAACTACCCCCTAAACTCAGTATTAAACCTTGCTGAGACCACTACCACGAAGCAAACTGAACTTTTTTTTTTTTTTTTTTTTTTTTTTGCAGTTGCTTTTTCCCCATGATTAGGAGAAAATAAAGCTAGGAAACAGGTCAGACTCAAATGAAAATGTATTTCACTCTGATACATGCTATACATGTCATGCAAGTGAGGAAATCTACAGGTTATACAATGATACCATAATAAAATATAACGTCTCAGGTGACATCTGCCAAACACAATATATCACAGTGGAACAAACACATTAGTTTGTTATGTTTTGTTTTTTATTATAATTTAGGAAACAACTGTAGGACAAACTGGAAGACACAGTACCATACTACAGCTTACTGCACAGTCACCAGAAAGATATTTTGTTGAAATACACCAACATAAAAAGAACTATTATTGTAGGCGTGATTTCTTTATATACTCACACACATGAGCATTGGCTACTTCAATTGTTAAACAGTTGCTAGCTTTAAAAGCAGAAGAACGTGGCTATAATTGAGGCCAAGCTACGCTGTAAACTTCTCTACATATAAAAGTTTCCACTTTTTTGTTAGTCTACAAACAGAATTTTAGTGACTTTTTTAAAGATTTGGACAAAAATGTCCTTCAGGCTGAACAGAATATAGCATAAAAATTACAGTAGTTCACCAAAAGAAATAAACTAACCAAAATACATTATATGGCACATAATGTCTATACATTTTACATTCTTGATCTGAATTTCCCCATATAGATGTTTGCTGAGTATTAAGAAAGCTAATATTGTTTTATAGGCAAAAATGCTGTGAGACACCAAGACATCAGTCTTTCATAGATTTAGTGTGTCTGTTACATTATCTGTATATATATATATATATATATATATATATATATATTTAGTCTGTAGGAAGACATAATGAAAGCCTGCTGGTATTAATAATTGATCTGTATCTCCAAAGTTAAGTCAGCATTTATCTGACCCCCATGATATACTTGCTTGGGACTACCACAATTACATAATACCTATGAGGGGATTAGTAAAGGTGCTATGCCTACATTGTCTACAGGTGTCATAGCAGGGGAGTTTTTTAAAGACTTCACTGAGAGTCAACCCAAGACTTTACTAGTATTAACAAACTGCTTTGTCATTAGTGACTTTTTTTTAAAAAAAAGGTAAAATAGTCATGTTTGTGTAATGCATTGTAGGAGGGGGACAAATCTAATCCTCCACAGTCAGTAGGCTCCTTTGATTCCAGCAGCTGCATAATTTAACCTGCAAAAAAGAGTTGCCGAGAACTCTTCAGTATTTTTCCCCATTAAAAAAAAAAAAAAGATAGGCACAGAGCTAAAGTACAGTACATTATTTAATTCCAGCGCAGTGTGGGTAAACCTCAGAGTATGTACAAGAAAATGACATCAAGTTGCTGTATGGTAAAACTTAAGGAAGGATGGTTTTAAAATAAAATGCACATGGTAAAATCACAGTAGTGTATTAAGATGAAATTTAAATAAAAAAGAAGTAAGAGCTTTATTAGCAGCTGAAGCCCAAATTCTAAAGCACAAGACTCTTCCCTAAACCAATCAAAGCAACTGATTCCTGGCATCTGCCAAGAAGAGCCAGTTATTCAACATACCACATGGGAAGACAAAGTTATATTCAGCTCTGATTATGTGAAATCCAGTGTCCAAAGACTGCAGAAGCTTTTTTAGATGACATGTCATATTTTACTGCCAGCAGCATCACAGGAATGTATATCCTCCACAAATTATTTCCTCTGTCAATCAGAAAAAAGCCAAACAGTTTATGTAAATAAAATGCCTCCAATATTTATAACTCATTCTTCTACAATTAATTTTAAAACTGTCCTTATATCACACTGTATTTACTCTGACTTAGCTTGCTTTATTTACTTTCCAGGAAAAGGACCGTTGTTTAACTGTCTGTATGACACTGCAAATATTTACAGCATTGAAAAATTATAAATGCAATCACTATCATGTTCCACTTTGCTGCACGCTTAACTTGTCCTGCTTTCAATTGTTCTCTCTTTGTTATTAAAAGTGAAATGAGATATAATTAAGGATTACCATAACAAATAGGGAAGGGAGTTCTTTAATGAAGAGAACACATCTTCATGTTTTTCATTATACCTGAGTTTATCACTGAAATTTTTAAGTTAAACAGATAACTTCAACTGCTTTGACATAACTGATTTGGGTAGCAGTGCAGATTCAAGAAAAGTCTTAAATATTTTATGAAGTACTGACTACTGTCTGTATAATTCACAAAAAAAGACATGGTCCTCTGCCAGACACAGAATTTACCTCTATAGTCCCGAACTATGCAATGAGTTCTTGCACTGATGGCTTTCTTTCCACTCCGAAACAAACAAGGAGTCCTGTGACACTTTTAAAGACTAACAAATTTATTTATTATTGCATGAGCTTTTGTGGGGGAAAATCCCTCTTTAAAGTGCCTGACGAAGTGGGATTTTCTCCCATGGAAGCTCATGCGATAAATAAATTTGTTAGTCTTTAAAAGTGCCACAGGACTCCTTGTTTGTTTTGCTAAACTAGACTAACACAAACAGAGTCCTGTGGCACTTTTATTTATCGCATGAGCTCTCATGGGAGAAAATCCCACTTTGCCAGATGCTTTGAAGATGGAAAATTTACAAAGTGGGATTTTCTCCCACAAAAGCTCATGCAATAAATAAATCTGTTAGTCTTTAAAAGTGCCACAGGACTCTTTTTGTTTTTCTGCAATAGACTAACACAGCTACCCCTCTGGAACTAGACTAACACAGTTACCCCTTTGGAACTTTTTCACTTGTAGTTGGACATATACTAGCTCTCCACTTCTCTCTGCCATGGTTGGAAACCAGGAGCAGGATGAGATAGGGCATGGCAGAGGTTTCCCATCAGGATTGAAGTGAATAGTAAAAATTTATTATAGCAAAACATCTTAGTGTGACTCATCTTTCCAATCACAGAAGCTTCCCCCATCCTCCATGATGCCTTCCCAACCCCCACTTATTATCTATGCAGTGCCAAGAGTGTGCGAGGTGCTTTGCAAGACAAAATCATGCTCCAGAAAAGTTACAATCTAAGTCATCTCTGAAAGGATATTGCAGGAAGATGAATGGGCAAAGTCAAAGAGCAAGGTGAGCCAAGCACTGAGGATGAGATATATCTTGTAAGTGCCACACTTTTCTGATTAACTTTATGTGCAGTTTATTTTGCTTTGTTATATTTTTACATATTTTCTTTTCAAATTTTTTGTACTTTACATAGAGGATTCTCATTCATCTGTCTAGTTAACAATTAAATTGCAGAGAGCTCTACAGTTAACAGGCCTTTTAGAATAGGTTGTCTTAAGGAGATCTTGCAGGTAGAGAGGGCTAGATGCATGACAAAATGGGTAAAGACAGAGGCTCCTAGCATACAACCAGAGTCTATATGAAAAGAAGCACAGAGACAAGATGCAGAGGGAGTACAACATGAAGTGAACAGTTATTAGCTGTTCTGCTTGAGCAGAGCAAAAGAGAGATGATGAAATGAAAGGTGAGCAGAAATGTAGGAGGGAGTGAAGTTGTGCAAGTCCTTGAAGGATAGGAAAAGTAATTTGAATTTTACACAAGTGGTTAAAAAGTTACCCTTAAAACTAGGAAAATACTTGTCCCCCCCAAGATGTTCAATAATGGACATTAATGAATATTCCAAAAGTTCACAAATTTTTTCTCATGTCACTTTATCTCAAAAGATTGGGCAGAAGTTGTTCAGAGAAGGGCAACTAAAATGTTTAAATACGTGACTGGGGAATTCTCTCTCAGTTTGTAAGTATCTAGGATCTGGAGAGTTCTGCTTTGTTATACATCGGAGTTTACACCTTACTCTGAAGGACACGGAGTAGCACTTACGGTACTCTAAAACAAGATTCTGGACTAAGTGGACCATTCATTTTTTCCACTATGCCAATTCTTACATTTCTACCTGGTCTACTCATGGAAAATGATGTCAAACTTAATGTCCAGGAGCCTAACTCTCAACATATGCTGCTCGCATTACTGGATTATCCTAAAAATTGTGTTCTTTTCACTCCAGATAACTTGTCATATCTTAGATGTTCATCACAATATTGTACCTTCACTGTACCACAGAGTAGTGGGGTCGTCAACAGATGGAGTTAAGTGTATTCTCCTGTCCAGGACTGTTAAATCCATCGATCAGATTTCTGTTACAGTCATCCATGCTAATGTTTTCACTGGATATCTTGGAGTAAGTGGCCTGCCCAGTGAAATCCAAGAGATCCTCGAGAGCCTTGGCATTACTTGTTCCATTTTGGTCCAAAGAAACACTCGGAATGAGTTCATTCATGGGTGAAAATTCTGGGATAGATATAAGTTCTTCTTTTGAAACAGGACTGTATGAAAGACAGAAAGGAAAAAAAGCAGTCTAAAAGCCTTGTAAGCTTTTCAATTCCTTAAATAATATCCAAGTGAATTTAGCATTCATGACAAGGTTCATGACAGTCCTGAAAGCTGCATTATTTATTCTCAGAACAGGTACAACATGCCTCAGCACTACATGCTCAACTCATACACAGAGGCGCCACCTTGTAGACAAGAGAAAATAATTCTGTCTCCATATTCCTTCAATATTGGCTTGATGGTGACTGTGTGGTACAGATACGGTCCACTAGCAACACTGGACTGAGATTACAAACTTATTTCAGAAAGGCTGGATTCAACCTGGTGACCCAGCAGTTAAAAGTTGAAATTCCACTCCCTGAGGCATCAGGTCCCCTCTAGTTACTAATTTTAAGTAGACTGGACAAACGCTGGGCCTGATTCTGCAAAGGTTTACATACACATGTAACTTTATGAACAGCAAGTAGTCCCATTGGTTTCAATGCATAAAGTTCACAATGTGTAAATTTAAGCTCATGGATAAATCTTTGCAGAATCGTGGCCTAAATTTATTAATTTTGCACAATGCAGATTTCAAAGATATATTCAACCATGTGAAAACTGTGAAACCATGTGAAATTTAAAAAGATAACATTGATAGAGCAAATTAAAATGCAAACCATGGGCAAAATTTTATGCTGCTGTAAATTAACAAAGCTCCAGGGATTTCAGTGGAGTTGCATCAATTTACACTAGCAAAGAATTGGACCCCATATGATAGTGCACTGAAGATCTACTCTAGATCCATGATTTATGTCAGCTTTGACTAACAATTCATAAACGGCATAACTACGTGTATTATGGTGCTGTCAAGAAATAAAATACTTTTTTTCTGATGACTGGGATTATAACATTAATGGGGAAAACAAACAAAGAGTCCTGTGGCACTTTTAAAGACTAACAAGTTTATTTATCACATGAGCTTTCGTGGGCACAATCTCACTTCGTCAAATGCATGGGATTGTGGCCACAAAAGCTCATTTGATAAATAAACTTGTTAGTCTTTAAAAGTGCCACAGACTCCTTGTTTGTTTTGTTGAAATAGACTAACACAGCTACCTCTCTGGAACTTGTCATCAATGGGGAGGAACATCATATTTAAGGTTATAAACATATCTGCCCATCTATGTTATCTATACCAAACAGTATAACATACAGATGTCTACCATCTTTTTTATTTCCACCTGTTTCTCTAACAGATAGTCAGGAGGACATGAGGCTATTTTAAATAGAGGTTTAATAAAAGAAATTTCTTTTTAAAATCTTGGGATAATCTTCATTCATAATATATAACATGCAAAAATCTGAAAATTAAGTAAACCTAACATTATAATAAATGGATCCTTTGCACAACAACTTAAGTAATGAAAATTGCATCAGGGCTTAATGAGACCCTTTGATTAACCCACTGACTACATTAATGCAATATTAAATATGAGATTTTACTAAAAACAAAGAATTCAGAACTGTAGTTCCAAGCAGTCTTAAAATACCAACTCCCTTGTTGCATACACCATGAGAGTCTTTCACTCAAGATCTCGTAATGCTTGTTTACTTGCTTACTTTATATTGTTTACTTGTTGCCAAATATTTGTTTCATTAACAGACTCAGGATTAAAATAATTGAAAATGTGAATGCTGTAATTCTAATCTGCACCATTCTTTGTAGGACACAACGATTATTTGCCATGGGTTTCTAGTTCTGGTACAAACCAAAATCTGATGGTATTTGCATATGCATTTTCACAGCAATACAAAATGTGAACTCCAAAAGATTTGGGGGCACATTTGTATGCACTTGGCAAGTGAGAATTGTGGAAGCATTTAATTATTTTTGCAGGGTATCAGAGTGAAATAAGACATATGCTTATTCCTTGATCTGAAAAGTGCATTTACTTCTTGAGAGCAGACTACACACTACAAGTGAGAACATATGAAGACTAGTTACACAAGAGTCCATATCTTGGGTTGAGCCACGCAGAGGAATAACAAATTAACAAATGAAGTGAGAGAATGGCATATGTTTTGATTTTCTTAAGAGTTGCTTAAAAATCATGTGTTCCATGTAATGTGTACCTCACATCCATAGACTGAACCTCATCTGTTGAATCATCTATGCTGTTAGATTTCCCATCAATGGCATCCAGCTGAATAAGACCGGCAACTGATTTAAGCCCATTAGAAAATACATCTCGAGGAAGCATTTCAGCAGCAGCACATCCCAAACTTTTACTTTCCTGGGAGGCTGTCAGTCCATTGATTTCTAAAAAAGAACCTCATTAGGAAATAAGACTTTGCAGGGTTCATATTTAAGAATCACAAAATTCTCTGAGTCACAGGAATTAAAGATGAAAGTGATCTGTCACATTATCTTGTAAATCAGCCTGCTACTGTAGCATAATTTTAAAAAGAAACAAGACAATATATTATCTTTTACAATACGCATAGAGAAGCGGGAAAAATACAGAAAAGTCACACTTCACTATTTACACATTTTTCATTCATCGTTCTTGAAAACATATATGTTGTTATTAAACCAAATGAAATGCAAAGGAACTGTATTTTAAAATATTCTTTAAAAAGGATATCAAGCATGGCTATGGGGGAGAATATTCCTAGCAAAGCTACAAAACAGCAATGTAGACTACAATGAACAAACAGAAATCTATGGGCTAAAATAACATTTATATAAATGCTATCTCGGACAGGCTGTGGAGGAGAATATTCTGCTTCTACATAAATGGTAAATCAAAGAGGTTCTATTTTCTTATGTTTAAAATATTTACACATAAATGTATTTGTTCCTTGTCTGAATGAAAATAAAGCATCTGAGGAAGCACAAAATTATGTAAAGTTATGGATTTTTGTTTTCAAGTCATCAATACGGAAAATTGGTCAAAACAAAAAAGGGCTGTTACCGGATTGACTGAGAACAAGGGTTTCTGGTTGCTTTTCCACATTCAAAGTTGATGGTATCTCTGGTTTTGGCTGTTCCTTCTGTAACCAAATAATGTTTTAACTGCATTAGATGAAAGGTTCTAAGAGTCAGGGAAATGACTGGACACAGAACCTTTAAAAACTCTGCTGGTTAATACACAATTGTTTGTAGAATGTTTTTTCTCAGTTACAATTAAGCACATTAAAAAAGCAAAAACTACCTAACAGAGGATTTTTATCTTTAGGCTGCATCTATCATAGAAGCATTCCCCTACCTTGCCAGAGCAGTTACGCTGATAGCACATATGGTCTTGTGAAACTATTATTAAATTCTCCTTTGGGATACAGAGGTGTACAATGAAGACATGGGAGGAAGAGCAGAGACTCAAGTGGTGGCGGTACAGGGGGAGTGGACAAGCTAGTGGGGGGGGGGCTGTAAAGGTGACTGAGATGAATGGAGATATCTTGCATGGCTAGGGGAGTAGAGGTTGAAGAAAGACAAAATGCAAAGGATTTAGTTTAAATTAGACCACAATTTTATTAACTCACTTGGGAAATACCAGGCAATGATTGTATGGTGCAGGTCATTCCTTCCTTGATAATTCCCACCTATTTGGGAGGACTACCAACGATCCTTTGGACTTCCTCCCCTGACCCCAGCCTGTTGCTGGGACCTCACCACCCTTCTCTCATATGAAGATTCAGAGTGGGTGGGGAAAGGAGGTTGTCTCCCTACTGCATCAGATGTTAGAAATCCCAACTCCTCACTTCCCCAAGAGATGCCCTTCTCATATATCCACTTCCACTTCTGGTTTACCATGGAACAAGTAACTCCACATGGTAACAAGTAACTCGACAACTCAAACCTTTCCTCATGACTTGCCCCACCAGATCCCTGTGAGAAAGGCAACAACCCTCGCCTCTCCCCCTACCCCCGCCATCTCAGTGAGAGAAATTCCTCCCCAGTTCCCAAAAAAGCAACTGGTGTAATGCCCACCGCAGACAATAAAATCCAGTCCTGCTCTGATCCATGGGTGGTAGCTTCTGTTCCAGGAAAAGAAGAATAAATACCCTTGTGATATGGAGGGCCATTGGTGGTTCACTATTCTGTGTCAGCAACTCCTGTCAGGCCTGACACACTCACTATACATCACATATTGTTGTCATGGTATATTCCCAAAAAGTGGCATGAAATATATGACTGGAAAAGTAATAACTTACTGATCATTAATATTCTTGCATGATGTGTGAATGGGGTGTGTACATTGAGTTATGAATATGCGCTACAATTTTGTTCTCAAAAATGTGTTTGACAAGAAATGTATAAGCACAGTCTTTTGTAGGCAAAGGAATGTGTATTTGTTTGTCTGATCCATCCGGTCATCAGGCAGAGACAATGAAGGCGTATTTACATAAATGGTAAACAGAGTCTTGCATGTGAGGGAGATAGCCCTTTTAGGTTTGAACTTCAGCTGATGAGCAACTGAAATCAATTGATTGTACACATTACTGTACTATAGAAGTGCATAAAGTGAGGTCTTTTCTGAAAGCCGATAATACCCTGGTGATTAATATGATTGTGAAATATATGTATTAATATTATATGAGAAAATATGGATTCTTAAGGATATTATGCTTTAAAGTGTATGACCAAAAACAGGAAGAAACAGATTTTTCCCAGACAGGAGGGAAGTCAGCTATCTATCTGTCTCCAATGAAATTCAGCAAGGGGTGACCAAAAACAATGGAAGCACTATTTACATATGTATTAGCAGGGGGATGGGAAGTCCACAGGAAGGGAAGAACCGCAGGAGGTAATCCCGGTTGTCAGGACAAAAGAGTGAGTTTGGGAAGATAATATAAGGCGAGAGAAGAATCTGTCTTGGCATCAATGACTAGACAGACACAAGGGGACAGAGCTCCTGTAAGCTGACAAAGATGGGTCCTTTAACCAAGGGGGCTGAAATCACTTGGAACTGAATATAAGTGAAAAACCTGCTTATGCAAAGATCTTTCACTTAGGAAGACACGAGAAACCAGCACCTTATACTTCTATGGAAGGTCCTAAGAGAGAAAGAGAAAGTCAGCCATGGCTGGAAAGAAAAAGATTGGTAAGAAATCCACCTCAAACCAAGGCTATAGCTTGTTAAGTCTTAGCCAATAGAAAGTGCATTTTTACTTTTGTTTGTCTCTAACCCTTTCTATCTTTATTTCTTCTACTTCAGGGGTGTCAAACTCATTTGCAATGGTGGGCCAGATTTGACTTAAATGTACTTCAAGTGGGCCATACGTAACATATATATCAAAATACTGGGGCATCCTCACGGCATCGCGGAAAGCTGTGTGTGAGAGACTGTGCTTCACAAGACCACTGTGTGTGTGTTAGGGGGAGAGTGTGGTCTTGCAGAGCCCAGTCGCATATACCCAGCACTCCATGATGTCACGAGATCTGACACTCTTGTGGCATTGCGTAGTGCTGGGTATGCGGAATGACACTCTCTCTCTCTCTCAGTGTGGTCCCATGAATCACAGTCAAGGGCCAGATGTTTGACACCTCTATTATCACTTAACCTATGTCCTTTCATTAATCTACTTTTTTTTTTTATTTTTACAAAACCCCAACTCAGTGCTATGCTTGACGGGAAGGGTGTGATGACCTCAATTAAGTAGAAAAGCTGTAATCTGCTTTTGTGTCTTTTAAGAGCAAACAAATCATATTACTTCCCTGAGTGTTCCAGGAGAGGGCTGGACACTTATCAGGGCTGACAGTTTTGGAAAAATTTGGGACTGAGAAGATGTTGGGGTCACTTGGCTAGCAGTAACCCAGGGTGGTGGAGAGCAGTGTGTGGCTGTGGTGAAACACGACGGTCGCTGGATTCAGAGTTTAACACAGACTGCGTATTTGCAGGCTGGCAGGAAGCACCCATATAGGGAGCTGATGCAGCAAAGTATTTAAGGCACAGAGAGTTATGAGGCAGGTGGTGACACAACCCCTTACTAGTCAGACCTGCACTCAAAAACTCTCCCTCCTTTCCAAGGCATCCATGGATTAGCGACTCCCCTGTACCACCTCCAGTCCACCCCTGGCTCAAGTGAGGTCCCTTCCCCCGCCCCCCAACCCAAATGAACGGAACCCTTAAAAGAGTCAGTCTTCTACTTATTCCCCTTGGTCAGACAAAGCCTTCCCTCACATGCCTAATATCAGGTACCTTCTAGAGAAACGTGGAGGAGAGAGGGGAATTTTCTGGTTTTGTCTTTTTAAAGAAGACTAGTGTCTTCTAACCCAAATAAAGGAACAGCAACCCTAAAAGAAAATTTTATGAAGTAAAACATTTCAAGTGAGAGTCAAATACTTTACTTCTCTCCACTAAACTGCCAGTGCATCATGAGGCACCACTGCTCTTCTGTTAATCCCACCCCTAGATCAGAAATAACAGGCAGGAGCACAAAGAGCTCTGAGACTGATTAACTGAGCATCATCAAGGGGATAACAGGCAAACAGCACAATGACACCCAATCTCACCACTACTTTTAAGGAGTAGTTCTGAACAATAGATACAGCTCACCCCTCCACTGCCGAAGAAGGAGAGTAGTACTAATCTTATGGTAGAGCCACAACTATTTCTAAACTCTAAAATGTATCTGAAGAATAAAGAGCATTTCCAGGCAAAGCATTTATTCTGCATGAAGCAACCCTATAGTGTTTTTTCACCCTGCCACTCATGCACATGGGATATGTTCTGGGAGCAGAGTGTGTGGAGGGTGGGACTCTGTTCCATACCTTTATTTCTGGTGTTTCACTCTTCCTTGTTCTCTTCATTATTTCATCTATTCTCTAGAAAACAATATTAATTAATCACATCAGAAGGTTATATGGCAGACATGCTATATTGCTGGGATAGAGACTCATGGGATTGGTAAAGGGCAGCGGGGAAGGTTGATTTAACTCTGATGTCATGATCTTATCTCAGCCTCTGCCCGCACTAGAAAGGAAGGGGACAGAGTGTATGTCTAGACTATGCCCTGTAATAAAAGGCCCACAACATGGCCATGGCTGGCCCAGGTCACCTGAACTGTATTTATGGGGCTAACAATGGCAGTGTAGGTGTTTGGTCTCTGGCGGGAACCAGGCTCTAAAACTCCATGAGGGAGCGGGAGGTGTCAGAGACTGAGCTCCGGCTCAAATGCCTACACTGCAATTATTATTAGCCTCGCAGCGCAAGTCACTTAACCTGGGCTGAGACTCAGTGCCAGGGGTTTTTATTGCAGTCTAGATGTCCCCAGAGAAGAAGAGGAGGAAAGAGGAAGAGGGGAAGAAGAGAAGGGGAGCTCTCGTTGCAATCACTATTCCAACAAACCGAAGTTCTCACCAGGTGCAAATAAGCAGATAAAAAAACACTAATCACTCAGGTCTCCAACTACTGCTTCTACACACCACTAAGTCAGAGGTACTCCTCTAGTATTGCAATCCGTTTGTTATTTAAAATAAAATGGACACTTAATTGTACCAATTCTGTATATTTTTGGGGGCAAAATAAAACATGCAAAGTTACTCCTGTCAGAAATTTGTCAGGTACAGCTATAAAATGCTTCTTTTCTGCTTGTTAATTCATCAAGTGCTTTGTACCTTTGCCCACAGAGTTACAGACTTAAACTGTTTTAGATTTAAAGACATCACTTCTAGTTTTTGTGTACTAGTATATAAGTGGTTGACCCTACTGGAATTAAACCTCTCAACCCACCAAGACTAATAATTTGGAATGAAACTGGAAAAAACACGGAAAAAGGAAGGCTTTTATAACAACTTCCAAGTATCTCTCAGTTAACTTAAAGATGAAAAAATTCTATAAATCCAGGGGAAATTCTGTTTGGCCACCTATAGGAATGCTCTTGCCCCTCCATCCCCTCAGAGGCAAAATAAGGTGGGAAAAGAATGCTTTTTCCAACTCAATAACATCTTATTTTTTCTGCAGAGTACAAATCCATTTTCTCATAATACTGCACATTTTAATACAAATACACCCATATTACTTTTCTAACATTCTGTCAGTTATCAGACTGAGTGGTAATCACCACTCTGCTTATATGCTATACCCTGTTCTCCTACCCTTTGTCTTGTCTATTTAAATTGTAAGTTCTTCAGGGCACAAACTGTCTAATACTGATTGTACAGTGCCCTGCACAATGGGGCCCCATTCTCAGTGGACCCCTAGGCATCGCCATAATAAATATGAATAAAAATAATAACAAAACAGCACTAATACGTTTGTCACAAACTCTGAGGTACACATTTCTCTGAACTGAAAACTAAGCTAACATGGATTAACTTTAAAAAAAAACCCAACACCTTGAACTCTGACTATTCAATTGAATGTTTATTTTGGATATTTTCAGGCATGTTTCTGGATTTATCCATTTAAAATAACAAACGTATTCATTCTTTTAAATTGGAGATGAATGCTTACCTTCTTTCTCTCCAGTCTTTCTTGCTCAATCTGCTGCATGATTTGTTCCCTTTCCAGACGCAGGTGCTCAGCTGCTTCTCGGGCCTTCGCTTCAGCTTCTTCTCTCTAATTAGAATATGTAAGATAAGGTAGTTTGTTATTTATTTTAGACAGATTGCCAGATTCTATACATCTTTTGTAGCCTGCCAGGTATACTTTACTGGCATAACTCCAGAAGCAAGCATCTTACAAAAGAGAGAGTTCTCAGTTTCATTAGACTGCATGTCCCATTTTAAAATGGATCACTGAAAGAATTTCTAGATTATATTCCATTTTCCCTGCGGTGTGCCTCTCCCTTCCACTTGATCTAAGAAGCAATGGACTTCAAGTTATTAAGTGCTCTTTAATAACTCTTCCAGACCAGTAGTTTTGGGGTTTTTTTTAAAATAACATTTATTAAATAAAGATGGGGCCTCAATTTTTTGAAATGCTGAGCACACCAAGTTTCCAGTGATTCAGCAGATGTTGCTGGTTTCGGAATATCTGAAAATCAAGTCCATAGCCATGAGGCAGATTGTCATTTACATTTCTCTTCCTTTAACAGGAGTTTTTGCAAGAGGTATTTTATATTGTACCTGTTTTTCAAGCTTAGCTTGCTGTTCTTTTTCTTGCTTTTCCTTCAGCATTTGTTCCTCCTCAGCTCTCCTTCTGGCATCCTCTTCTGCTTTTCTCCTAGCCTCTTCCTCTTCACGCCTTCTTTCCTCCTCTTTCTTATGAGCTGCTTCTTCCAGGCGAATTCTTTCTTCTTCCGCCTTTCTTTTCAGCTCCTCTCTCTCTAGTCTTTAAAAACACAGCAGCACATTTAAAAATGCAGCATATGTTGCATGTTGTTTAACACATAACTGAAAGGTGTATGTATAGAATATAATTTGGTTCTGAATATATGCTTCTACGTATATTTTTATGGATTGGGCTCTGACACAATGGAAGCATTGGCTACAACTCTACAATTCAAGTTGCAACCAAGCTTCCACGCTACGGCCTGGTCTACACAGTTGCTGATGGTCAACTGAAAATACACATGCTACATGATGTAGCTTGTGTCTCTCCCATCAACTCATTTATGTTGCTGTACCATGGCATCTTCACTGTGCTGCTCTGCCGGAAGATGCCCTCCAGTGGACAGAGCCTTACTCCTTTTGGGGAGGTGGATTAATGGTGTCTATTGGAGAGCACTTCCAGGATCAATTGAGTGGGTCTCCACAACCCACTCAATTGATCCCGCTGCATCAATCCCCAAGGAGCCAGCAGCGTAGACATCCCTAAGCCTTATTTTTACCCCATCTAATGTTTTGCAGGAGTAACAGTCCCCTTTGAACACTGATGTGACTAAAACAGGATGGAACAAGGAAGGTTTGTTATAATTTCAACTACAGTATGTAGAACTAACATTTTTCAAGCTCTTGGTAGTTAAAAGGACCCTTTTTTTCAACTTTTGCCTTTTGACAACCTCACATCACCCCTGTCCACCTGAGGAATGGAGTTATTTTTGAACATGCAAATGCCCTTTCCCCTGGTGAAAACAGTGACAGATAGGGAGGGCGCATATCTGAAAATGTCTCCTTCATAAGCTTTCTAAGCTATGTGTTTGCTATTTGTGGGTCTGACGGATCCCATTTTGAGATTAGGCAAGAAATATTCCCATTGGGCCAAATTGAGGCCCAGGGGTTCTTTCATCTTTCTCACAGCACGGTGGAGGCACAGTTAGATTAAAAGAAATAAGGCCTGAAAATGCAATATTAGGAATTCATAGGAAAGGATAGTTTATCACTGCTTGCAGCTGGTGTCCAGTATTGCAAATGGCTAAAAGAGCTTCCTGAGGTAAAAGAGACTGGGGATTTTGCTGGTGGCCCTTGTCTCTGGGAAAAGGAGAGACCTGAATCTCTTCAGAATAAACCTTTGGTATTATCTAATCCCCACAGGTGGCAGAGGGTGAAAGATTCAGAAGTGGGCTGTGTCTCAGGGGTAGGCTGAAGAGGGTCTCTCTCCCCAGTTATTCATTATGTAATATGAGACCTGCGATCCTGCAGTTAAATGCCTGGTATGAGAGAGACCAGGGGGCAGAACGCACATAATGCCCTTCCCCAGTGTTAAGTATATAAAATTTGTGGCTTGCTGCTTAAATCTATCCTTGTCTCTGTCTTAATTCACATGTGTATCCAGACCAATTCATGCATGCATGTGTCCAGAAACAATAATAGAAGGCACTAAGAGCGAAGGGGGTTAGGAGTACAAAGACCCTGTCTATCAGCTTCTCAGAGCACTTGGCGGTAGGGGTAAACCTCCAACTCTATTGAATTGCTTAAAGTTTCAAACTTTTACAAGTAAACTGGCTTTAAAAATATCAGCCAAGTTTAATGTTTCAGCACTTCAGATTGTACACATATAAAGCTTGATGCATTTAAGAGGCAAGAATGCATACTACTTTACATATGTAAGCATAAAACTTTAAGGAGGTCACTAGAGTTGGGAGCTAACCCTTCCATTCAGTGCTAAATCTCTCATGGTCCTTGGGCTATATGGCTCTCCCGGGAGCTTTGTTTCCCCTGTGCAAGCCTAAGGATGTCAGGATGGGAAACCACTCAGTAAGGAAGTAGGAGCAGTCTGCATGGCAGTTGATTTATAAACATATCAATTCAGGCTAGAAGGAGCTGAGGGAACTGCTGTGTCTTCATATTCAGACAGCCACAGGGGAGAAACAAAGTAAGGGAAAGGATCCAGTACTGCAGTGTGCTATTTGACAGTGACACCTTCCAGCTACTGTGGAAGAGCAATGATAGCATGGTGACCAGCCATCCTGATATTAGGGGCTTTGTCTTATATAGGGACACCTGCCCCACATCCCAATTTTTCTCACTTGTTATCTGGTTACCCTAAATGAAGGACAGACACTTTAAATGTGCTGTAGGGTGTAAAGTGGGGAAAGAGTGAGGAGCCTTGGTGTCCTAAAGACATGAAATGGCAAGTTTCTATTGCCCTTGGTGTATAAAGGCTTCAATCATTAGGTATTTGGGTGAAATATTTAAAAAGTGAGGACCTAAGCGTAGGCTTCCGAGTAGCTGGCTTGATTTTCAAAAATTCTGAGTGCCCAGCAGCTCCCATAATAGATAAGCTCTTTAGGATGGCAGTTCTCTCTCTCACTATATCTTTGTACAGTACTTTTTACAATGAGCCACTCACCTTACTTAGGCTTCTGGGTACTAATGAAATGTTACTGCTTTCACTAATTTCTCTTTTTATTGACAAAAGTACCTTTCACGCTCTTCTCTCTCCTGTCGCTCCTGTTCTTCTTGTTCTTTTTGCAGACGCGCCTGCCGTCTTTTCTCTGCCAGAATTTTTGTAGCTTCTTCTGCATCAGTAGTTCCTGCTGTGAGCTTCCCTGGTGGAGCATTGTGGTTAGAATACTAGTAAGAAAATGAAAAAAGAAGCACAACCCATACATACATACAGGGCTTTTTTGTGAGGGTATTCAGGGGTACTGAGAACTGGCACCTTTTTTACAGCGATGCGGCTCCGGCTCCTGCCAAGTACCGGCACTTTTTTTTTTTTTAAACCAAAAAAGCACTGCATACATATACAAGAAGAATTCAATAACCATGTTATCTTTTCACTGTAGCTTACTGTTTCCCATGCCCTCATATCACCCTCACAATTACTTTTCTACATCCCTCATACACTGCAAACTCCTTAGGGCAGGGTCTTTATTTTGTATATGCCTGTGAAGTGCCAGGCATTGTAAAGTAGCTGACAGCTACAGAAATAAGATTAATATAAAAATAACTTCATTGGGTTGTGAAATATTTTTGGTCATAAGTGCTGTAAATATTTAGCTGCATTTTTAAAAGAAGTAGAAAATATTTGCAAGTCGCACTTACTGTCTAAGCTAACCGGACCCTAATCCTGCCCAGACAGAGCCCCATATTTCAGGAAAGCATTACACAGAATAAAGGTAAGTTTTGAAAACCTGACTTAAGTGTCAAGAGTGTTTAAGGAACTTCTATTTCTAAGGACTGTTGACTTCAAATGATTAGCACAGCTGCAGCTGAAGCATCTTGTTAGCTTAAAAAATAGAAATGGAACAAATAAAGGATTTTTTTTAATTGAGCATTTTGATATGAAGAGGATAGTTAAGAAAAAGAGTTTTAATTCAAAATGGCCAAGATTTAAAATAATAACAACAATAAAAGCCAATGACTAGGCTCTTAAATCCATACTTAGACATCTAAATAAGGGAGCTGATTTTCAAAACTGTGCAACCGTATACTTCCACTGATGAAAATGACTAACTTTAGGCTCCTGTTTTTGGT
Source organism: Pelusios castaneus (assembly GCA_007922175.1). Lineage (NCBI taxonomy): Eukaryota > Metazoa > Chordata > Testudines > Pelomedusidae > Pelusios > Pelusios castaneus. The sequence continues at coordinate 4,430,109 of ML685798.1, forward strand.
CTCTGAGATGCTGTGATGGGAAACCTCTGCCTGGCCACCTCATGCTGCATTTTTATAATTAATCCATGTCACCACAGTGGAAATTATATAACTGTGCTGCTGCACACTGTAGATTTACAAGTAGCTATCGGAAAAGAAAAGAATGTCCTTTTGTTTAAAAACAACATGAACCTGCACTGGCTTACATCCTCGGAGCAAAACCAACCTTCATTGCTTTCAGTCTTTCCTGCAGAAGGCACTTGTTTCTCAGCAACTGCTTGGCCCACCACCTCCTCAGTGAGAGACAGCTGGGGTTTGTGATTGGTAGTGTTCTCTTTCTCCTTGTCTGCTTTCTTTTTAGGGGATTCCTGGCTGAGATTAGAGATGACACGGTGCTTCACAGGAGAAGCCGGATATTGTTTACCATTTTTAGGAGACTGTGGATAAGTCTTTGTAACTGTCCTGTGGGGGAAGAGGAAGAGAAAAGTCACACACACCATACATTATATGTAATTTAGTGTGAAGTTCCATCTCAACAGATATTTGCTCGTAGGCTTTGACACAGTATCCCAGACAGTCATGGAAATGAAATGCTGGTGATAGGGAGAATGTGTGTGTGCAGTATCTAAAAGAAGAAGACTTGACTTGAGCTTTTTATATATACACCTACACGCCCCTCACCTTATCCCACCCCATCACTATCCTTTAGGAGATGGCATGTCAGACCTGGCTTCTGCAGTTATTGGCTCCTCTACTGAACCAGTGGAGTTCGTCTTTTAGATCCTCTAGTAGAGGCCTGTGATTTTTAAGCCAAATGCATTATTTTCTTTTGCCCATCCATCCATCCTTCCCTCCCTCCTGGGCATTATTAAGTCAGCTGCTGCCAAGGCAGTTAAATGCTGATATCACATCTAGTTAAGACAACTATGACATCTGCATAAGTATGTCAGCTTCCATGGTGTATTCCCTGAGCCCCGCACCAGCCCCCAAACCTCACGCCGGGACACACTGCCCCCTGAGCCCCGCCTGCCCCCAGGCCGTGCCGAGCCGAGCTCCCGACTGGAGGCTCCAACCCCGCCCCGCTTACGTTGCTGTGGAGTCAGGGTCCCAGGGACTGGAGCCTCCACCCCTGACAGGGCGGAGCGGGGAACCTGGAGCCGCACCATGCGGCTCTTGTGGCCCCAGGCCATGCGGGGAGGCGGGGCCAGCAGGGGGAGCCTGAGCTGGGCCATGTGCCGCTCAGGATTGGCCCTCGTGCCAAGCAGTCTAGGGCTTAGATTTTTGGTGGTTGTGCTTGAGGTTCGAGGTTGTCAGCCTCCTCGGGGTAAATGGCAGCTTCTTGACAACCTAAGTCAAGCCCCAGCAGTGGGGAAGAGACATCCTCCCAAGGAAGCACGGGCCCCGCCCTTTATACTTCCTCTTTCTGCCTCACCCCTCTGCTTCTGGTGGGGTGGGTGTAGACTCCCTGGTTCCACACACTGGAGGCTGGGGCAGGTGTCTCCCTGTCTGCCTTAGGAGGAGGTCACACCCCCTCGCTACACCAGCTAACAGAAGGCACTTGTTTTGAGACATGCCAGTTTTAGACCTGTGTTGACTTCTCTGATGAGGACATTCAGACAAAGTAAAGTCAGGCAAAGCTGTGTTGGTTTATGCACTATTAGTAATGAAAGGGACAAATGAACCAAACTCTGACTAGTGGAAATTGCTTCCAGGCTTTTAAGAAAATACTACACATTATGGAGCGTAAAAAGCAGCCATGTTAATGCTAAAGAATAGTATGTCTGACAGCATCCTTTCAAAAATAAAAACCTGAAACAATGGCAGTCTCCTGGGTTTGAATTAAAGTGGATGTGGAACAAACAGGATGTTTGAGCTCTTCATTTCTGATTTAATATCAGCCTTTTAATCTACAGCATAGTCTTTAAATTCATGAACTGTTGTGAGCCTGGCTTTTAAAGCAACACATTGTTCTCTTCTCTGCTCCCTTTGGATAAAATTGGATGTGACCTCTGACTGGCATGCATTGTTTATTGTTTTTCTTGTGTATTTTGAAGCCTTATGGATCTTCTGATACAGCAGAACATGTATCTTACCTGTCCTTGCTTAGTTAAAATAACCTCAGAACTTCTGTGGCATTTCCTACACATTCTTCTCTCATGCAGGAGTTACCTTTTTTGTAAAAATTATACCTGTGGCCCTTAAGCCAAAAAGCTTGGGAACCCCTGGCATAGAGCATCTTCATCAGACATGCGATAGCAACACAGCTGCATTGGTGCAGCTGCTCCGATGCAACACTTCTACTGGTGACTAGCCTTGAGCCATAGTAGAAAAGGCAAGGTTATTTCTGGAAATTTCTCCTTGAAATCCCTACACTATTTTGTCTGACTAACACCAAACTCACATGCACAAAACTCTCTTCTGACAAGAGGCCGCACTCAACAAGTTTGAAAGAGATGGAGAGTTGGATTTTTGTTTGTTGTTGCTTTTAAGGAAGAGGGGCATGTGTCAAGCTGGACTCAGTGAGAAATGCACCCGCATGTGGCAATGCTAAAAACACTTCCTCTGTGGTAGTTAGAAAAAGGAGGTCATACGGATGGATAAGACTGTTCCAGGGGGCACAGAGAAGACGGGGACACTAACCTACTACAGCCAGTCATCAGCTTAAGCACAATAGTACTAGAACTAAAGAAAGAAAGGATGGATGAAGCTGTAAGGAAATTTGTTTAGCTCAGTGGTCCCCAAACTATGTACATTGTGCTCCCCTTAACCCTGTCTGTGCCCCTCCAGCTGTGGCTGGGAGTGGGACATGATATGAGGGCTGAGACTGGGAGCAGGGGCCAAGACTGGGATTGGGGTGGGAGCCAGAGAGCTACCACATGAAAGGCTAACAGCAATTAATTCATGAGTGGGACTGAGAAAGATGAAGAAATTTTATCATAGAGCCATTAACAACCATATACAAAATTAATCTGTTTTTTAAGAAAAATCTCTAAGGAAGCCCCGGAGCAGTTAATGATTTTTCTGCGGGCAATAGGACAGCCTCGAAATGTACTGGAGCAATGAGAAAATATTCCTACTTTGGTGTTGCAGGTGATGCAGATCTTTTAGACATGTTTGCAGGAGAATCAGATCTTCTTAGAGGGGATCCCATGCCAGATGATGAAACAGGTGTTGTGGATCGCTTCTCTCTCTTTATCTTTTCAGTCTAGAAAAAGAAATTCAGGCGTTTTTGTTTAGCTTTCATAATTAAAAGCAATGCTTCAACAATGCAGATAATTAATACAAGGATATATAAATATGTTTGCATAACATTTTGCATAAAATGGAAGTTCTCTATATCCCAGCAGACAATTGAAGTGCAAGATCTTTTTAAATATCGTATGTACATTTTTATGTCTTGCATGCACACACTATATACTGCTGCAAAAAAACCTTCCACCCCCTAAACAATTACTAATGGAGCAGGACAGAAGGGTATTGCCCCGTTGGAGCCCTGGGAAGCATTGAGTAAAATTTACAAAAGCATCCATAGCCTACTTCCTTTCACAGCTACACAGACACAATGTCTCTGTCAATTATTACATAAGGTATGTCACTGTCAGGGGTTTTTGTAGAAGAGTTGAGCTTTTGTTCAACAGTTTTGCTATACAGTGACTAGGCACATTTAGGCTAAGTTAAATTTCTATGCCTCTATAGAAAAGATATCGTTGTCTATAGTGAAAATGTTGAATAAATTTCATTTAAAATGGTATCTACAAAAAGAAATGAAACTTGACAGGTATAAATAAGAGATATTGCCAATACAATAGGTAAGATACCGCAGTATGAGTAAAATTTGCCAATTCACCGATAGGATGATTTTATTTATAGTCAAACACTCTCAGTGGTGGTGAGATCTCATTTGACATGGTGGACTCAAGGGGACTGGACTCGATGACCTCTCACGGTCCCTTCCAGTTTCTAAGATGCTGAAAACCCATTCATAGAAGTACTGGCTTCACAAGACGTAGCACATTCAGAAATACATTTCACAGCCAGAAATGTAGATTCCCTGAATACAGAAGTCATTCCAAGAAATGCTGGTTAATAGACGACGTTGTTTTCCAGGAAGACATTACAAACCTGCTGACTGGCAGGTGAATGGAACTGGCAAATTGACATGAATAATTTCTTCCTTTCTGTTTTATTTTTTTAAATGTACATTAATGAAACACAGCAACTAAAGGCAACATAACTTCGTCCAGGAACGTAATCACATGCCAAACCCACCTGCATGACTTCTACTGCAGTTGCCCCTTTCATGGTATCAGAAGTGGAAGCTGACGCTGTCTTCTTCCTTTCTGCACTTCGGGTGGGGGATGGCTTGTAGGGAGATTTAAGAGGACTAGCTGGTGCTACACGAGGACAGATATGGAATACTAAAGAGTTATAGTACAATAGCAAGAGCAAAGGGGAACAGACAGGAAGCAGAGGAGAGGAGAAAACAACACAACTTTCTGTTATAACATTAGACATGGCAAATGACATTTTTAAAGATTTGTTTACATGGATATTTAAAACACATTACGATACCTTGCCTTTTGCATATGCGCAGAATGGTCTCATTTACCAAAAATACTAAGACTAAAACCGAAAGACTACGTTCATTTTTTAAAAGCCCATAAAATACCTGAGCACTAAAGTTTCTCTCTTTCACCCACATAAATTCTGAATAACTCTGTAAATTCAGATTTTGTGATTTTTTTCCCCCTCTTCTGAAGAATGCTGATCTCCTTTATTAAATGCTCATTAAAAAAAAAAAAAGAATAGGATAACCATAGCTGGGGTCACATTTGAATAAATATTTAAAGAAAGAGTAAAATTTCCAAAAAGAACACAGGCTCCTAAATACTTTAGTCACTTCTGAAAAAGAAACTTAGGTCAGGTCTACACTCAGAAGTTAAGCTGACCCTGCCTACACCACTCAGGTATGTGAAAAATCCATACCCCCAAGTGACTCAGTTAATCTAGCTAAGCCCTGGAGTAGCCAGCGCTAGGTCGATGGAAGAATTCTTCTGTCAGCCTAGCTACTGCTTCTTAGGGAGGTGGATTAACTATGCCAAGGGTTAGTGAGTAGCGAGTGTACGTTGATGCACTACAGGCAGTCCTACAGCTGTAGGGGTTCAGGAGAAGACAAGACCGTAGTCACCTAGATCAAATAACTGCTTTTAAAAACTGTGCCCATGAGTCCTGAGAAAGGCTGGTCTGAGACAAATTAAGTGCACAGTTATTATTATTATGCGCACAGCTATTGTTACTACACATGTCCTTGTATTTGAACACGAAAGCGGTAAATAAATAAATCTGTTAGTCTTTAAAAGTACCACAGGACTCTGGTGTTTTTCTGCAATAGACTAACACGGCTACCCCTTTGGGGCAAGACTCCTTCCTTGTTTCACTGGTTTTGTGCATCATGACACCACAACAAAGGCTTGTGAAAAGAGGATATTCTATATTTTGCTCATATTGCGTTGGCGATATGTCAGGCACCTTTCACACATGTGAAAAAGCTATATTAACTGAAAGAATTTAAGAAAAAACAAAAAAATAAATTCTCCCTGTGTTTGATGTCGTCTATATAAATAATGAAGATCTATAAAAGACTTAGTCCTGCCTCAGAGCAGGGGACTGGAATAGATGACCTACTTAGGTCCCTTCCACTCCTACATTTCTGTGACTCTGTGCAGTAAAAGCAACATACACATACTCAATCTTAGCAGCTCTCCTTTCACTTAGAGCAGAGAACTGTGCCAACCTGAGCTAGCTTTCCTTTAGACTAATTTAATAGCACTTACTTTGTGAACAGTAAATCAGGAATTCTCTCATGGCTAAAATATTACAAACAAGGTGTCCTGTGGCACTTTTTAAGACTAACAAATTTATTTATCAGGACTCCTTGTTCGTTTTGTTGAACTGGATTAACAAGGCTACCCCTTTGGAACTTGTCTACATGCCTAAAATACTGTATACCATAACTTCCAAAGTACAATATTTTTCATGTAGAAACAAAAAATTGAGGGTCTTTTAATGAGTCTTCCTTTTTATATCATAAAGAAAAAGTAGGAGAGGGAGAAAAGATTGCTTTGCTTTGTAAAGTACTTTCAAGCATCTTTTTTATTAAGAACTAACATACAGAACATGAGTACATTTAAGTGACATAATATGGGGACAACAGATGACACAGATCCTGTAGCTTATCACAGTTTTGTCTTGAAAAGTGAATATTTTCCTTTGCAGGAAGTCTGTCTGAAAAAAGATGCACAAAACCTTTCCTACTTTCAGTCCCAATTCTGCAAAATATGTACTCATTTGAGTAGCCCCACTGAAGCCAATGGGATTGTTCATAGGCATAGTGTTAGTAAGACCGGTGCCAAATTCTGTTTTGTGTTGGCTGGGCTATAGATTATAATGTACAAAAAAGAAGCACCAACTGCCACCACTAGCTTTAATTCCATAAAAATTACACACACACCCCCTAATCTCCTCCACTCCCGTGCTTCTAGTTTATTTATAAGTATACCCAAGAACGTAACCCTTTTATGATCTGTATCTTTAAGATGACAAATGTGATTCCATAGTAAATAACTGAAGCCCAATAAAACAATTATTGGTGAAGTGACATGTTTAAAATGCTAATTTGTATGTTGGATATTATCTGGGTGTTGAGGATAAAGGACATTGATGTGCTATCTTTTGGCCTGATCAATGGGGCACCCTGTACGGTAGTAGGTCTAAAAGTTGAGGTACCTCATAATTATTCTATCCTGCTTTGGAATGTCCTGTTGATTTTATTTAGTTATTTAATTCAAGATCCTGTAACCAAATTTTCTTATAAAGGTAAGAACCAGAAAAGAACAAAATGGTAGATAGATGAAAATTTCCATGCTTTTGAGACAGTACTACTCAAAATGGAGAGTAAAATTGTATTAAAAAATAACAGAGAGCATCACTTTATGCAATTTTTTAAGACAGCTAAACACACACCTTAACAGTTTCAAGTGCATACAACTTTCATTTTTACCTGAATCATTGTATTGCTCAGAAAGCATTAATGTACTTCTGCTTCTGGCTAAAGAGGACTGTGTAGGAGTCAACAGTCGAGAAATAATAAAGTTTTCCATTGGACTAAGGTGCATGCGGTGAGCTGAAGGATGGAAGCAAATAAAACAAATACAATTTAAAAGTAAAAACTAAACAAACATCAATTTTTAAAATAACAAATAAAGCCAGTGAAATGATCAAATGAAATGAACAAGAAAAACCCTATTATGTTTGTGAATTAAAATTTCTGTTAAAAGTTAATTCTCCCCTGAAGAAGGTGTCTCCTCTCGGTCATTTTAAGCCACCCAAGTTATCTTCCAAGCTGTATAATAAATACAGTAGATTAAACCTGTTTTGCATACAAAAATTTTCAGTTCTGCAAAATGGTTGCTTTCGTGACTCAGCATGAAAAGGATTTGCCTTTTTCCCCAGTGACAGAGCAGTTCCTCATTTGTATGGCAAGTATACTCGGAGTCATTTAAAATGCAGAGTCTCTCTGTTGTATAAACCTTAATTTATACAGTACATCCTTATGCCTTTCCTCCTCATAAACATGAGGTATGACTATACATGTTTATAAACATATTCCTATTACCTACACTTATAAAGCCAGCCATCACTGTAACCTCAGAGTTCTACATTTATATTTCTTCAGCAACTGTAAAAACTAATTTCAAACTAACGTATGTTTATGTTCCTTCTCATTTCTGTCAAAATATTTCTTTCATTTGTTCTAAAAGAAACAATTCCCAGAGAGACAAATCCTTCAGGATTTACTGTACAGTTATTACCTTCTAAAGGGCCTAATCTTGCAGAGTGCTCCTCATCAGCAGAGCTGCTCATTATCAGGCCTTTAACTTGAATTAAAAGTCTCTAGAATGCTTGACACAAGTGAAGACTTCCGATTGGCTCACAATGATAATAAACTTTGTCAATAACACCAGATAAATACACACCTGCACCCATTTTTTAAATATACTTTCTTAATATGGCTACGGGTACGTCTTCACTGACAGCAGCAAATTCGCTGCCGTCAGATTGATTTATCCAGATCGATTGAGTGGTTAGTACAGACACGCTCAATTGATCTGGAAGTGGATCTAATAAAACCACCCGCTCAGCTGGCATAGCACTGCATGGATAGGAATGCGTTTCCTGTTGGTGCAGTGTAATAAAGACAGAGTGTAGAAGCAAAGCTACAAAGTCAAAAGTTACTCTGCGCAGCTTGCATAACTCCCATTGACTGCTGCCGAATTTTGCTGCCAGTGTACACCAGGCCTAAACCATCACAAGCAATATATTTCTGGGGGATTAGTGCAATTACATTACATTACATTACAGCTCTGTTTCTTAGTGCATCAAAAGATGAAACGTAACTGGCTAGAAATGAAATGCATGCTGTCTTTTACTGCTTAAATAAACCTCATATTAACAACAGAGTGTGAGCTATCACATCTCAAAAAACTAGCCTGCATCCTTTCTTTAATTCATCTATTCTTTTCACTGGCCTGCCATTCCTCACTAATATTCAACCACAGTAATACAGGTAAGTGGCCACCCAAAATGGTTACATGAAGATACACTTTGTCCTCTATGGAATAGACTTATATCTTCTGAGCAACATTAGTCCCACAAAACCTGGGATCCCAACATAGCAGTATTATCCTGGGTTGGCTATAAAGCTATTTCATGTATTTAAGATCAGTCCACCTTTTATTAACATATTTAACTCTCTGTCCCAAGAATGTTTGAATTGGATTTTGTAAAGTACTCAAAAGTTACAAGATCTATGGACAAAAAGGTGCGGTTTATTAACATAGAAGAGTTTATGTTGAGAAGAGACAATGAGCAGCATATTCACTTGCCTCTGTCAGGGGAATATGTTATTGCCGCTGTGGAGGAGGAGAGACGCTTACTGATTGGTGACTCCATTTGCTTTGGCAGATTCATTGTAGAAGCTGAAAGTTTGTCACATGCTGCAGAGAAACGCATTAAAGATATTTATATTCGCACTACAGTGTTGAACGCTCCCACAATTAACCTTTCATTTTGTACTCCTGGACCTTGTTGCTCATTTGGTGCAACGAACAATGTGGAACAGATAACCCTCTTCCAATTAGTGCAGACACCAGTATTTTATGTGGTTTATACAGTTTGGGATATAATTTTTCTACTTGTGATTTTAACATTTCAATTTTACAATACCCTGTGCTCCATAATGCCAGGAGCAAGTGAATTCCTATGAAGTCCAAACAAATGAAATTGTATGAAGAAAAGAAATGCAATACTTGTACAAGAAGGCGGCTAAGATTCTGTCATGGGTATTTTTTGTAAAAGTCAAGGGGACAAGTTGCAGGCAATACATAAAATTTCACAGAAGCTGCAACCTGTCCCCGACTTTTACTAAAAATACCTTGGGGGAGAGGGGAAAACAGAGCTGCTGGTGCTGGCCACTGGAAGCTGCTGGATGGCCCAGCACTGGCAGACCAATCAGCTACTTGGTGATAGCAGCTCCAGGGCTGACTGTTGCTCCGGCACTGCCCCAGACGTCACAGTTGTCCTGGAAAGTCATGGAATTTGTGACCTCCATGACCAAATCATATCCTCATCTGAACTCTTTCCTGACCTCTCAAATTCAGTATGGAGGAGCTGAGATGCATCTCACAAGCATATTCTAATGCAAAACTTAGGATGCGCAACATTAATTTATGCATTTATGTAATCTGAGATCATTCTTATAATGATTAGGGAGTATGACAGCACTCCTTTACCTCTTTACTGTCTTGTTGGTAAGAACTTTCAAAACAGGAATTTGGGTTTGGCCCAAATGTTTGCATTTATTTCTGTTACAATATTGTTTGATAAAGTATATTTTGGCTTAATAAACTATTCCTATTGCTGACAAATTATATATAATGATGGAACCACTTATGCGTTATTCCAGATTATTGTAGCAGTGAACTATGACGTGTTTTTCGTTACCTAATATAAGCCACAAGCATATTGGACGACTTGTAGGAGTCTTGTCTGTTTTTTAAAATGTTGTTGCTTCTGACAACAAAGAAATCTCAGCTAGTAATTCACATTCACATTTCAAATTCTGCAGTTCTCGCTCAATTATGATTCCCACTTACATCAGCAGAAGTGTTCTCTATGGGATGCCTGCAAGATTTGGCCCTGTATGCTAAAGTAAGCAATATAATTCCTTATGTTTACATTTTTAAAAGGTAGGTGCAGTGATTGCTTCCAGAAAATGCATGTACACCTGCAAATAGTGATTTGCATGTGTAAATTACTTATTTGTACATAAATACTGCTTTCTCCAGGCATGCCTGCACTGAAGCAATAGCTTTGGGGGTTCATATGCGTGTTTTTGCAGTACAATGGTTACTTATGCATATTGAAGGCATAACATTGTGCCCATCTTTGAAAAAAATAGCTCAAGTAGATTGGCTGTGCTAAATTTCCAAAACAGGTCAAGGAAATATGCAACTAAAGGAAAAAAAATAAACAAAAACCATTATGCAGGCTTCCTCCCTGGTCTAGACATTCAAGGTCTAATCACGATCCTTTGAAACTAAAATTCTAATCTAATGTACAAAATAAAAAGCAATAAAGTTGTCAAAGGACAAACTCAAAATCAGAATTTGTAATCATCATTACAATGTCCAAAATACTTCAGCATTCTAAAACAACAATGCTTAGTTATTTTTAAAATATTGTAGATGTAGAGGGTGGGCGGGAAGGTCCATGATGGTGACATGCTATCTCCATAACATATTATTCTTATTGTATAATTGAAATGTTTTCAAAATAGAGTCTCTGCCCCAACATGTCTCTCTTGCACAAGCTGCTCAAATGATACACACACACAAAACTCCAAAAAACATATATCTGTGCCCACAAATTTGACAAAGACATGAATTTATTGAGTTATTCAAGACCACAGTTAGTGAAAAATTATGAAATGTCTCCACTGTACTGTAATGCAAGACATGCACTGCTTCACTATGACAAAAGTAAAAGAAAAAAGACATTTGTTCCACATCTTAAATGGTAATACCGTAGAGTATCAGACTGAAATCATAAGAAAACCAGTGGTTAGGAAGGACAAGATCAGTGGATGGATTAAAGTGATTAGAACAGTTATAAACGAGACACAATGGCACTGAGATTCTCTGAAATACCATTGTAGGAATCAGCAGCAGCAGTAGAGGTCACAGGGTCTGGAGGAAGGGTGTTGGCAGCTAAACCTAGAAGAGGGGGTGGGGTATTTTCTGATTCACCTATACAGCAGAAAAATCAGAGCAAAGAGAGGCGAAAGAAATTACCGAATAGGTTAAAAAAATCATGTATAAGATATATTAAAAAAAAAAGAGGCTGCTTTCTAGAAGAATAAGAGATGCTTTTATAATGTTGCAAATATATTTATTTTCCAATTTTTCTTAAATGACATCCCCTGAAAATTGTATTATGATACAAAGCTCAAGGTTTTTGCTCTAACATGGACAGTTAAAATATATTTACATTTTGTTCAAAGGAGAATAGCAGTCGTATTTCATCATCTGAGCAGAGAAGGGCTTTTGGGGGGGGGGGTTGTTTTTGTTTTTTAATAAAACAGCCCATTTGGAAACCCAGTGAATTTAAACCAATTTAAATGATTTAAACAGAAGAAATGTGTGTACCTTTTTGAAACATAAAAGCAGTACATGGTTGATTATGAAATAATTATGAAACTAAATCAAAAAGAGCAACAAGAACAAAAAGTATGTAGAAAAATCCATTTCAAACTGTGAATGCTGCATCATCATCTAGAAATCCCTGTGAGCTTTTACAAGTGCCAGTGATAAAAATAGACTGTGTTCTGCAGAGGGTTGGGCAGCACTTAGTCTGTTTACGAATACGTAGCATTGTAAATGCACTGGGGTTTTTAAAATTTTCATTTTAGCATTTTCTCTGACCCCCAAAACATTTTCTGATTACTCTATTAAAATGATCTGCATTCCCAAAGTTAGCCATGACCTTTTTTGCCATAAGATACCATACACAGGAAACCCAGTAAGTGATTACATGCTACATGTCAACAACCCTTCCAGGATCACAGTAACAGTCAAAGAGTACCTTTTTTCTCTCTTTAATCTCATGCAATTTGTACTTCAGGATCTGCAATGCAGGAAGCCTGTTTCACTCACCATCTCTCCCTCCTGAGCCTGCAGCCAGTGCTCCTCCCCATGACCATCGCTTCTGTTTCTGTTCCAGCTGCTGACTACGTTCTAGTGAACGACGCATCATGGCTTCTAAACGTTCCTGGTTAAGATGTTGCAAAAAAAATAAAAATAAATAAAAAACAGAGAAATAAAATCTATTTCAGTTCACTTGTGCTTGCTGACCAGTACTAAAAAATAAATGTTGTTCGTCACTCACATAGTGGGATCACAGGAACCTGTTATCAATAAAAGAAAAAGGACTGACTATAGATAGTACCACCTACCTCCAGATGCGAGTATCCTTTGTCTGCAATCCACAGAGGTCACTACAGAGGCCTAAGTAAATACCACAGGTTGCATCACTGCCTAGCATCAGCTCCCGCTGGTGAGTCTGCTGCTGTACTCTCGACTTAATTTGTATAAGAATAATGCTTGACAAGCATTAACTCCTTCTTGTCTAAGCAGGCCTCAGGTTTTTCTCCTTCACTGTTAAAGCTACATGGCTGCAGTACCACTGGCTCCTCCTAGCTGCTCAGCTAAATGAAATAAATAAAGCAGGTTGCATCTGCAGGATGACTGATTAATTTTTTAAAAAATCCCTTCTTCCCCTATAATGCCGTCTATAGACTAGACATTTAAGGATGTCTTTATTCTAATTTGAGTTGCACAGGCCATTCAATAGAGATACACATTTTTAAACATATACCTAACACTTCTTGCTCTGAACAACGCGGTTCCCCCAATCCCCATGCCCTCCCCTTCTCTCTGCCTTGTGTGCGTGGTGTGGTGGTGGTGGGGTTTGTTCCTCTAAAAATCCTGCCCCACCTTTACTCTTTCAACTGTTTAGGCATGATCTTCACTACCCACTGCCTCCACCTCCAGATCTTCTCTGAAACCTGACTCCTCCCCCTCCTCCAGTCCGTTGCCACCTTCCCTCTACAGTGCTCTCTCCCTCTCTCTTTATTGCTTTATCAGTCAACTCAAGACAGTGGCATTTACTTTCTTACTCTTTTTCTTCCTTCCGAATGAGCATCAGCTGGTTCTTTGCCCTCCCTCATTCCATGCATCTATTGCCTCCATGGTCATGGTCCATCCGCCTCTCACTCTCCAAACTGCCCATCTTCATTCCTTGGCCACTTCTGCTGCCTCTCACTTTCTTATCCCAATATTTGTTTGTTTGTTTGTTTTTTATCTCCAGCTATGGATCAGTTCCTCTACTTACTGCCTTGGTCATCTTCAACCTATTTTTCACCCAACACTGGATTCTTACACTTTAAATTTTCTCTCCCTGACTACCACATTATCTCCCTTATTCATCCCTGTTAAGCCCCAAGCCAAAACTCAAAATCCTTGTGTTACCTCCAACCTATTAAATCACCAACTTCCCATTGACAAATGGGAGAATTGGTCTGAATTCAACAAGATGAAATTCAATAAAGATAAACACAAAGTACTACATTTGGAAATGAAAAATCAAATGCACAACCATAGATTGGGGAATAACTGGCTAGGTGATAATAATTCTGCAAAGGACCTGGGGATGTAATGGGTGGATCACTAATTGAATATGAGTCAACAATGTGATGCAGATTCAAAAAAGACTGATATTTCTATGATGTATTTAAAGAAATAGTGCATGTAAGACACAGGAGGTAATTGTCAAGTTCTACTCAGCACTGGTAGAACTCAGCTGGAGTGCTGTGTCTAAATCTGGGTGCCATGCTTTAGGAAAGACGTGGACAAACTGGAGAGCGTCAAAAAGAGCAATAAAATGATAAAAGGTTTAGAAAACCTGACCCATGAGGGAAGATTAAAAAAACTGGGCATGTTCAGTCTTGAGCAAAGTAGACTGATAAGACCTGGTAAGAAGTCTTCAAATATCTTAAGGTTGTTATAAAGATGACTATGATCAATTGTTCTCCATGTCCACTGAAGGTAAGAACTAGTGGTCTTAAATCTACAGCAAGGAATATTCAGATTAGAAAGTAGGAAAAACTTTAACTATAATGTAATTAGCTGTGGGGTAGGCTTCAGGTGGGGCTATGGAATCCCCATTTGTCATGGGGTTGATTAGGGCCTGATTAGGTCCTGAAACTCTTTGCTGGAAGACTTGTAGCCCTGCCATATCCTGCCCCAGAAAAGGGCAACAGAAAGGGTCCTCCAAGTTGCCTACATGGTTGTGTGGGATGCAGCCAATCAGAAAAGGAGCTGCAGGGAGGAGCCATTGGGGCCCAGCAGTCTAATATAAAAAGAGCTGCATGGCCAGAGTGAGCTCTATTGTTGCCTGAAGCCAGAGGAATAAAGGTGGTACTTCCGCCTGGCTGAAGGACTTCAGAACAGCTGCTGTCAGGAATCGGAGGAGCTCCTGACTGGCTGCCGGGAGACAACCTGAGGTAAGGGTGAAGAATGTATTGGGGGTTGCAGGAAAGTGGCCCAGGGAATCATGGCAGTGATGCAGATTGAATAAAGAGATCTAATGGACAGCTGGAATTGAGATGGTCCCTGGGCTGGGTCCCCCCTTGGCCACTGGAGAAGTGGCATGGACTCTGATGCATCCCAGAAGGGGATCTGAACTGTTTAGTGGCCCAGCGAAGACATTGCCACCAGGAGGAAGCTTGGGATATGGCTTGATACCTGGGCCATGACTATTTAAAGACTGCTGGACTAATTGAGGGCTCTAGGGAGAAAAAGGCCAACTGCTGGACATGTATCCTGGAAGGGATTTATCTATCTGTTGTGTCTCATACCCCTTGTGTGTGACTAGGCCAGATGGCTGAGTCACTGGAGACTCACTGCGAGGCAGAGAGAAAGTACAGACACACACAGCTGGCCAAGGGGGTACTCGTTGAAGGCCAGTGCTATCCCTTTACACCCTCATTGGAAGTTCTAAGACCAGGTTGGACAAACACCTGCCAGGGATGATCTAGGTTTACTTGGTTCTGCCTTAGATGACCTCTCAAGGTCCCTTATGTGATCCTTAGAACTCCTCAATTCCTAGCAAACGGTTCACTATCTATAACTGCAACTGTCACCTAGTCTGACAAAGTAACCACATGACACAGACAACAGAGTCTTGTGGCACTTTTAAAGACTAACAGATTTATTAATCGCATGAGCTTTCGTGGGAGAAAATCCCACTTCGTCAGACGCTTTGAAGATAGGAAAGTTACAACTTGTAACTTTCCTATCTTCAAAACGTCTGACGAAGTGGGATTTTCTCCCACGAAAGCTCATGCGATTAATAAATCTGTTAGTCTTTAAAAGTGCCACAAGACTCTGTTGTCTTTCTACAATAGACTAACACGGCTACCCCTTTGGAATTTGACCACATGACACAGAGTTAACATAATATTTATCCAAAGGGCATCTTGTAAGGTCTCATATGTGAACTAGTAACACAGTAAGTATTATGTGATTTACATTTAGCATGTAAGGAGTTAAGTAGATGTGCTGGAAATATGTTTAGATCAAGCCCGTTAAGTAGAGTGGGGACAGCACCCTCTGATTCTGTGAACGTTTCATCTTCTGGCCTGAAGAGCTAGAGGTGCTGGTAGCTTGACATAAGTGCTTAAGCAAAGATTATAACTTGTTAAAATTAAGTTTGAATAACTAGGAAGCATGTTTCTGTTTTATTTGTAACCATTTGTCTCTGTTAGTCCTTTTTAGTATCACTTAAATCTACAATCTTTATCAATAAACATATCCTAGTTTTATTTTAAACCATCCAAGAGCTGTGTATAAAGGTAAAGAGCATATCCTATGTTTGGAAGAGTTTAAATGCTTCCCACCAAATCCTCATCCATGCTTTATCCACTGATTTCAGCAGAAGGACACTTCTTCCTCCTACATGAGTTTGTTTTTTCTGTTTGTTTATAATACTCCACTAGGCATCCTCTGTTTTGTAGGTCAGATAACACATTGATGGCATTTAAAATAACTAATAACACTATTACCTGAACAAAATAAAATGCAAAATGAAATGGTTTAAAGGAAAAACTGGTTTTATTCGTATGTATTTTTAAACTGATGTTCCCAGCATTCCAAAGTTGGTATCTGAAATTGCACAGTATGAAACTTCAAAGACAGAAAAGGATTTTCTACATATTTTATTTGAAAATATGTACTTTCATTTATTTAGTGCCATTTATCAGGGAATCACAGAGCACTTTAATATTAAAGCCTCACAACATTAATAAACATATACATTTTAAACAAGCAAAATATCATATCCTTAGAGAAGAATAAAAAAAACCAACTTGCTAGTTTGCAAAATGCAGGGTTAGCGAAACCAACATTTGGATTTAGTACTGCTACAACCAAATTATTTTCCCAGCAATAGCTAAACTGTAGGAAACAAATGTATTTCTCCATGAGCAACCCACAAAATTTGCTGCCTTAGTTACACAGACGCAACCTGCTGGAAAGACATTTCAAACACAATGTCCACTTCCTACTTGATCTGTAATAACTAGAGTGAAGGTAAGTGCTGCACTATAGATAAGCAAAAAACAACGAGAGTCCTGTGGCACCTTATAAACTAACAGATTTTCTTCAGCATAAGCTTTTGTGGACTATAACCCACTTCTGCATCTGACGAAGTGGGTTCTAGTCCACGAAAGCTTATGCCGAAGAAAATCTATTAGCCTATAAGGTGCCACAGGACTCTCGTTGTTTTTTGCTGTACAACAGACTAACAGGGCTACCTACCCCTCTGGAAATTTCTACTATAGATAAGCTGAGCCACCAAAATCAATCTTATAGTATTCCATGAGCTTTGCATGAAGATTAAATCAAGAATAAGCAACTATAAAAACCCGAAAAAAGCCATCTACTTTTCATTAAAAAATATATATTTTTTTGCATTTCAAAAACCCTTATAGCCATCCACCCAAGTTTCCTCAGTCCAAAGAACAGAACCATTTGGATCACTCAAAATAAAACTTAAAAAAAAAAAATTAGCACAAAGAATGCAAGAAAATTGATCAGAGAACATCCCTTTCATCTATACCAAAATAAAATACAAACAAACAAGAACCAAAAACAAACAAACAAAAAAAGCAACAGAGTCCCATTTCTTTCCTCATTCAAACTCAAGATTATTTTAAAATATTATCATGAATATAAACAAAAAGGAATTTAAGGACAGCTTAAATATGTCATGCTCTTCTCTGAATTGTTGGTACGTACTGATACAAACACGTCTAAATCAGCTAACTGAAACATTAGAAGAAAAAAATAATTTTGTTTCCACAAAGTAAGCAGAATGAAAGGAGGGTTTCAAAAAAATCAAAACTGTATATGTGGTCAGTGGCACTGTTTCTAAACATCATCACTCAGTCACTTTCAACTTTTATAATTATGAGACTTTTGCACAGAAATGAGGGAGAGAATGTTTTTTGTGTTAAAGGGGAATAAGGTGGATTGTAAAACTGTGATGCCAGCCTTTATGAACCTTTTTAACTGTCCTTCTGCAGACAGCCCTTTACCAAACAACCCTCTTTAACACAACCTATTTCTACTCTATACATTCACAACTACTAGCAGGGATAGGGAAAAATATCTGGTGAAGAGGTGTAAGGAAGGGCACAGAGGGCAGCATTAAGGTTGCACAATGCGTGGTCTGATGTATGAGGCTATGTCTACACTTGTAAAGTTAAGTTGACTCTGTTAAGTTGACTTAACAAGGTCGACTTTAAGTCAACTTAAAGTCCACCTTCTTAAGTCGATTTAACAGAGTGGCTATACTTTAAGTTGACTTAACAGTAGACATAGCCGTCCACACTGGCTTAAGTTGACTTAATAAAGTCAACATAGTGCTATTCCCTGTCCACACTGGCTTTAAGTCGACTTAAGGCTTAAGTCGACCTTCAGAGATGGTGTTATTAAATTGACTTAAGATGTTACGTCAACTTAAGGAAGCGCTTAAGCTGACTTAATAAAAGCCCAGTGTGGACGCGGCTTTGTATAAGTCGACTTAAGCATCCTTAAGTCGACCCAAGTTGCCAGTGTAGGCGCACCCTAATAGTTGTAGTAATAACAATGTTCATGTATGCAGGTGTAGAAGGTGAAGATACATACTGATAAGTTGCTTAACTTTACTTCTTTACTCTTGTGAGTTTGTATCAGGTATGTGGTGTGTGTAACACATTAACCACTTTATAATAAAGTTGTTTTTGTATTTACATATTGGATTATGTTACTCACAAATGAATTACAACACATCATGAAAAAATAATTCATATATTTCAGTTTCAAAAAGTAATTAATTGGATTCCCCAAACACTCATGAATATTTCCAATCCATTGGGTTTTGAAACACATATCCCTCCAAAATGTGAGTTTCAAAAATATGAAATGTACTTCATACCCCTAGTGAATATTTAACTGAGAGAAATTCTTCCAATGCTGCAGAATGTTTTTATAATAATATTACTAACATGCCTTAAGGTTGACAGCTGGGATTGTGTATGTTTTTAATCTACCTAGTCTGTAGTGCTTGTTTATTTAAACCTCAATACAGTGGAAGATTCAATGTCAATATTGTCTTTTAAAAATATATATATATGTAGTGGTGCATTGGTTCCACTATGGCCAGGAAAGGGTTAACTAGCCTGGGAGCTGCAGCCAATCAGCTGCTGAGGGGCTGTGAGCCACTAGGAGGCCAGCAGCTGGTATAAAGGAGGGAGCAGCAGAGCAAGCTGCTCAGTCTGCAGGGGGAGCTTGAAGGGAGGTCTCTCTCAGGGTAGCAGGCTACAGGGATTAGGACCACGGAGAGCTCCTAGGGCAGTCAGTGAGGGCTGACCTAAGAGCCAGAGTTTCTGAAGGGAGTGAACAGCAGCAAGTGACTGGAACAGTGGTCCAAGGGTAAGGAGCAGAGTGGACAGCGGTAGTGGCTGGAGCAGTGGTCTGAGGGCAGGGAGCTGGGGGCAAACAGCAGCTGGACTCCAGACCAGTGAGGTGCTGTGTGAGACAGGGGTTGTGAGGAAAGCGGCCCAGGGAACTGTTGAACTCCTTGTAGAGGACTGGAGGGAGGCAGAGGCCTCAGTGGAGGATATAGAGTCCCTGGGCTGAGGCCTGGAGAAGTGGGAGGGCCTAGGTCCCTCCCCGCTCCATGAGTGTGCCAGGAGCGGCACGGGTCCAAGTTGTGACACAGGCTTGCTGGCCAATTGACTATTTTTAACCGAGTGGGCCTGGGAGGCATGAGCTGGACTATACCCCAGAAGGGGTGGACGTAAGGGCTTGGCTGGAGGGCTAAGATTCCAGAAGAGGACTCAGGGAGTGAGTCCAGCATGGCAGGAGCGGAGGGCAGAGCACCTGTTGGGGACAACTTGAGCTCAATTCCCCAATAAAATCACCGGGAGACATTTGTCAAGTGGGTCCTGCGCTGAGGATGGCTTGCAATATAATCTGCCATTTTTACCCAACAATAATTTCTGAATGGGCAGTGTAGAAAAATGAGCAAGAACACCCATTATGTTTGACAGTACAAGTTAGAGTGGTAATACCACACTGCACATTTTGACAGGTGTTTACGTTGTTTTATGAACAAAAAAGTGAGAGGAACAGAGGACATTGGATCTAAAGAAGCGCAACATTTAGAATATGTTGAAAGATATTCTAAAGCACTGCAGTCTGAGAGATGCTTTGGTGTAGGAGTGAGACAGATCTGCACTTTATTGAAGCATGAGGAGCAAAACTCTCAAAAGCCACTGGCTATACACTATTAAAAAGCACCCTTGAAACTTTTCTGGACAAGGAAGTGCTTTCTTCTTCCAAATGTCAGGTTTTTAATCCAATGGAACTGGACAGATTTTTAAAATAAATATGGAGACAAAAATGGTGCCACCTCAGATCTCTAGGAAAAAAGGAGTAGCTAATAAACAGAGGATAAAGTTAAAGTAAAAATTCAGTTTCTACTTGTCATGTTCACACAGTTCCTAACTGAGGAAATGCTCCTAAATAATAACAAACAAGAAACCAATCCACTTTCATGCCATTCTGCAACTGGGCTTAGGTAATCAGAACCTCAAGGAGGGCCTTGCTGGAGCTGCTCCACTTTTGATATCATAGCCTTTAAAATAGTGGACCCCTAACTTTGGGGGGTTGCTTGGTGGCTTCTTGATATCAAGTGTGGGGGATCAGAAGCATTGTTTGTAACTCGTTGGGGAGTTTAGCTCCAGGTAACCCACCAGTGCTGGGAGAATCTGTTCTCCTTTTTGCCACTTGTCCTGATCTTTGCATATTCAGGTGGTTATCCCAGGAGGCCCAAGTTACAGAGATAATATGGACCCCCCCAATTTAGTCCCATTAAGCAGTTCAAATTTGGCTTCCACATGCTTATTCCCATTAGCTACCTTACTGTTATCCCCAAGCTCATTATTACCGTCATTAAAAAGAGAGGCCAAGTATTTGTTTAGATATTCGGCCATGCCTAGATTATCCTTAACCTCCATCCTGTCAGAGAGAAGGGAGGGGTAGAACATCTGTTCCTACAAGATGTGAGATTCAGCTATTCTAGTAACATCAACATCTTCCCATGACACCTTTTTTTCACCTCCTCTCTTTTAAAAAACACTTAATTCTCAATCAGGTGCAGCAACAGTGCTAGTATCTACTATTGGCCCAAGCTGTCTTCAATCTCTGCCCACGTGTGAATAGATAATAGTAATAGGAACCTTATTATGATTAACAACAGCAGGATAATAGCGGTGAGCTTAAGTGTTAAAGTGAGATCACAGAGATCCATGCCAAACTTGTGGTCCTTTGGTTTTAGCATAGTTGAAACTTTCATACTGGATTTTAAATCTGTAATCCTTTAGGGGTTGCTAACTCCTCCTCCATAGGACAGGAGTGCAGCGCAAAGGTTTGTCCGAGGAGATGTGAACATACACCATTTAATCTTGATGGAGTGCTCACTCAGAAATGTTTAGATTGTTGCCATTTTGCAATTCCCTGTAATTAGGGACTTTCCCCCTACCCCCTACCCCAATTTCTATTTTTACTCATTTCAATATTTATCTTTTGGATAGTTCCGGGCTTTAAAGAGCATAAAATATGTTATAGAGTTATCTGAATTGTTACTACAGAATTTATCACAAATTGGTTGCTTTTTTAACAATGAAAAGAACCACAACACGAGTTAAGAGTTTTAAAGCAGTCTCATTTCATGCTTGCTTTGTATGTCGCACACTAGTCCGTAAGTGTGCAGACACACACATTTGCACACTGCATGTATTTAGAGAGCTACATCAGAAACTAGGCCACTGCCCACCACAACAAAAACAAGCTGAGTACTAACTCACCTGGGAGAGAGACAATGTGCAAGGGCACGCGCAAGGCTTTTAGGATACTTTATCCCTTTTATTCTAAGCATTGGTATTTTCAGTTTGCCTATATTATTTACATATGTTCCACTGAGATTTCCTAGTTTTGTTCTGGGATATGGTAGGAAAAGGAAATATATATTTAGATTTATAAAAAGTTTGAACTTTCAGTGGACAGCATAAAGAGGACATAAACAAAGAACCGTTTCCTTTTCTGACTCTTTCTCCTCATGCAGGCTATTTTCAAAAACTGACTCTCAGAATGCTATATTAACTGGTGTTTTATTAATTCACAATGTAACCCATTGCTATTTTAGCATAAACATCCAGCTAACGTGTGGGGACATCACTCAAATTTTGAGATAGAGAAACCCACTCTTCCCCAGTTACTGTGTCTCTCTGGAGGAGCAAGACAACTTTGGGATGGGTAGGATAAAGACAATAGAAAACTTATGTGGACAGCAATAAACTACAAAGAAGGTTATGCAATAAACTACAAAGCTCATTCTGCAGCTAAACATTGCATGGCTTCAACTCTGGTTCAGATTTTCAAGGTCAACTAGGTGATTTAGACATACAACACTGGATAATTTTATTGCGAGTTGCATATCTAAAATCCAGCATAAAAGCTTTGAAAATCTTTGCTTATACTCACTGCTGGTTAGAAGCCATTTCTTTACTGAACAGCTGAAAAAATATTTTTGAAGTGCTTAAAAATATTATATTTCAGTGGGAAGCAAAGGGACTTGTCTGCAGCTGTCAGGGGAATGGAACAACAGGTGACTTTTCTTGCAGGTAGCAGGGGAGCAGGGAGGAAAAGCAGTATTTATTTGCTTCTGAAAGCTTTTACACAGAAAGCTTCAGGGAAGTTCATTCCATTTCTTTTCAGACTTCCAAGAAAAGCTCAAAAATATGTATGACAATTATCCTAAAGGGCAAATGGATCAAGCAAGATCAAGATTAAATAAAATCAGTGGCACAGAGTCTTAGGAAAATAAATGTTCCAGTTGTTTGCAGAACTACATTCATCTGAACACAAAGGCTATGTCTACATTGGCAAGTTAGCTCGAATTAAGGAAGCTTAATTTGAACTAACTAAAGCCATGGCTACACTAGGCTTTAATTAGTTCGAATTAAGGGCTTCCTTAATTCGAACTAATAAATTTGAATATGCTATTCGAACTAAGGGTTAATTCAAACTAGTTAGTTCAAATTAACCAATGTGGCCATGTTACTTGGAACTAATTGCTTAGTTCGAACTAACCGGCCCATTGAACTCAATGCAATTCGCTAATTCGAACCAAGCAAGTGCCATGAATGGCACTTGCTTAGTTCGAACTAAATTTTTCTAGTTCGAATTAAGTTAATTCGAACCAACTAAAATTAGTTTGAATTAGTTAGTTCGAATTAACTAATTCGAACTAACTTTAGTAAGTGTAGACATAGCCAAAGAGACCAAGGATAAATTTCGGGTAAATTTGTAGGTTTACAATTCTCTGATGGAAGGCCCTCAAAGGAACCTATTGAAGTTGTATAAATGTCTGAGAATAAGTGATATATATGCACAGTTATGCAAGAAAGCTTCTGTTTCAGTTATATTCTTTGGAAATATTTGTATTTATAAACAGAATTTCTACTATGAAATCGAATACATCAAAACACTGCATAGGAACCGTTATACTGGATCAGACCAGGGGTTAAAGTAAGGGGGAATGCACTGGAACGCTGTTCCGGGACCGACAAATTTTAGGGGCCAGCGTTCTGGGCCCTCTAAAAATACAGCAATGAGGCGGAATGCTGCGTTCCGCCCTGCCCTGGCTGCTGGCACCAGGGGGACTGGAGCCTGCCTGGAAAAGCCGGCACAGAGTCTTCCGGCCAGCAAGGAACTGCAGCAGCCTAGGAGTTTTTAAATCTCCTGCCCTGAGCATGCTCAGGGCAGGAGAAGTCTGTGGCTGGCCAGGTAGCAGCAGCTCCGGCGGCTGGGTAAGGGGGAAAGGAGGGGCTGCCCTGGGGGTCGGGGACCGGGAGCCAGCGGAGAAAGGTGGGGGAAGTCAACAGGTGAGAGACTCAGGGAAGGGATCGAGGGAGGCAGCCTGCTAAAAGCCACTTGAAGTCTTCAGACGGATTGATCTGTATTCTCTTGTTATGGTCTGTCTCATCATACTTGAGTTAATGAGGCAGGGGAGGGGGTGATCTGATGGTCCTGTGTTATGCAGTGTTTGCTAGTTTGTGACAATAATTGCTATAGACATAAATGCCATATAAAATTATAAATATTTTTATGGAGCGATAACCAATGCATGTGGTACTGAGAAGTGGTTGCAAATGCCTACCTGGGCTGGGGCCCGCACATGCATGAAGGGGCCCGGACAATACAAGAAGGGGGCTCGGAGATTAGGAGGGTTCCGGGGCCCGTCACTGGATCAGACCCAAGGTCCATCCTGCCTACTATCTTGTTCTGGCAGTGGCCAAACAGACTCCAGTCTGCATAATCTATATGATCACTTTAGAGATACAGAAGAACATCAATATTTAATATTCATATTACTGTACAATAATATGTTAATCCCACTGTGTTGGGTGCCTTATAAAGCACACAAACACCACAGTCTCTGCCTCAAAGAAAGCACAATCCAGTTTAGGACAAGATGCAACAAGTGGTGAATCAAAAACTGAAGGAGAAAGAAGATAACAGTAACAGGGAGGTGTGGTTATGTAGACTGGATATATGCACAATTTACAGCTAAGGAGTTGTTTATTTACTAGCAGATATTAATGGTGTAAGAACCGATCAAATGTCAGAGATGCAATTCTATGTTTCTCGCTGATACTCCTTTCCCTGCCACCAGCACAGCATTTTGTCTCTGTGCAGTTTGCAAAGTACTGTATACCATCCAGAGTGCTCACTAAAACATGCATAACACAGAGGCTATGTACACACTGCAGACTTGTCCCGCAATAAGTTGTTGCAGGACAAGCAAAGCGTTATAACTGTAACGCCTTCCACCGTCCATAGAGTAAATCCATTCCAACGATAGAAGGAACAGTGCATGGTGGGCACCTATCCCACCATGCACTGTGAAAGCCAGCCTTTAGACTGGCGGCGGGGCTCCAGCCCCTAGGAATCCCAGCTTCCTGGGGGCAGCTGAGCCCCAAGTAGGGGAAACCCCTGGCAGCGGGGCTCAAGCCCTGGGGGAGCTGGCCCTCCTGGGGCTACAGCCAGGCTGCCAGGGGGATTCCCTGAAGCCACCTGGCCAGCCCCAGAGCCCTCGGCTTGCGGGGGGCTGCCGCCCCGGGGCTGTGGTCTTCGGGGCGGCAGCCCCCACCGCCCCAGCAAGCCAAGAGACTGGGCTCCAGGGCTGCCGACTTCAGGGCGGCAGCTCCCGCCACCCCAGAACCGGCAAGCCGGACAGCTTGAGCCCTGGTGCCGCCCAGCTTGACAGCTCCCTGGGCAGCGGTGGCTGCCGCCCAGGAACTGGCAAGCAGGCGGCTTGAGACCCAGGCCACGGCCAGGGCTCAGCTACTGCCATGGCTGGAGCCCCGCTGATGCGACCTGGGCACAGCTGCCATGGGTGGCTTGAGACCCAGTACCATGCCCAGGGCTCAGCTACCAATGCGGCTGGGGCTCAAGCCGCCAGCGGCAGCTGAGCCCCAGTCGCAGCAGTAGGGCTTCAGCTGCGGTGGCAGCTGAGCCCTGGCCACAGGACCAGGGCTCAAGCCCCCCTGCAGCAGTGGGGCTCCAGCCATCAGGGCTCCTGGCAGCTAGAACCCCTGCTACTTGTCAATTTCACTGCTCTGTTAGAACGGTGAAATTGACAAGTATGACAGCTCCGGTGCCCCAGAGTGGCCTCAATTGGCACTCTGGGACATTTCCAGAGGCTGTCAAAATCGCAAGAAGCATACACACGGGCTCTACCGTGGAACAGCTGTTCCATGGTAAGCCTAACAACCCTCATTTAGGGTGGTTTACCTGTTGCGCAGCAACAGGCAACGTGCAACAGGCAACATGTATGTGGGAATGCTCACAGTCTTCCCGCGTGATAAGGCTGTAGTGTATACATAGCCTGAGATAGACATATAAAAAACAACTTTGTAGA
Source organism: Pelusios castaneus (assembly GCA_007922175.1). Taxonomy (NCBI): domain Eukaryota; kingdom Metazoa; phylum Chordata; order Testudines; family Pelomedusidae; genus Pelusios; species Pelusios castaneus. The sequence goes on from ML685798.1 coordinate 4,455,795, forward strand.
GTTTCTGAAACCCTGTGTAAGTTTTAGGCACAGCTGTTGGCTACCAAACTGCCAAAGTGGCCCTTACTGCAGCAAAGTCTGAGACTCACTGCCATAATAACTGCATTGCTTATGTGAAAACATAGCCATCCCTTCACTACAGCCATGCTGCCTATAGTGGCGGCACTATATCTATATTCCATTCCAGTGTATCTCACCTCCTCTTCTCTGAGCTTCTGTCTCCTCTTCTCTTCAACAGCTGCTCTTTTTTGCTCCTCTCTCTGTCTCTGTTCCTCTAATTTTCTCCATCGTTCCTCAATTTGCTTTTCATACTGAAGTTTTGCTCTTCTCTCCTTCTCCAAGATCTGCTGCTCCCTGGCAGCTTAAATAAATAAAAAGATTCACTTAACTTGATTTGATTTTTTCTACTATAAAGTTATTTATCAATATGACAAAACAGGAAGCAAAGAGCAAAAGCGTACCAAATGCAAATATATAGTCTAAACATCCCCACAAAGGCCACACCTCTGCCAAATTTCAAGTCTCTACTCCAAAAAATGGGGCACTGCAGCTTTTCAAAGGGAAGGTCATCAGAGATTTCTGATATGATCAAAACAACATATTTTTACACAGCCTCATTCTTGGAAACAACTGAATCATTCTGGTAAAATCTTCCAAAAATACCTGTGTGGTAGGGCGCCTGCCCCAGAGTAGCCTGGAAAGGGTTAATAAAGCCATAGGGAGGCTGTGCTAGGAGCAGCCAATCAGGGCTGAGGAGGTTCAATATAAGTAGCCAGCAATGATGAGCAGGAAGAAATATCATTCCCAGGAGCTCAGGAAGGGAAGGCTGGCTGCTCCAAAGACGGTCAGCACCTAGGAGAGAGCAGTAACTTGCTCTGGCTAAGAAGCAGCTGAGAGCCCCGAGTTAAGGGCTGGACAATGGACTGCAGCTGCCACTGAAGGAAGTGGCTAGTCTGGTACTGCAGGATCCCCTGGAAGAGGGGAGAGCACAGACTGTGGCATGGCCAGAGGGCTGTGTCATGAGCTGGATGCAGCAGGGTTTGGAGAGACGTGTAGTTAAAGTGCAGACATAACAGTAGGTGAGACACAACTGCATTTGGGTGCTGAGACCTGTAGAGCTGATTCCCCCTACTAACCTGGAGGAGGCGCAACAACAGAGAACGGAAACCTGTTACAACCTGACATGGAAAATTTCTGCCCAAATGTTTAAAATGTGGCAAAGTTATAAGCAACTGAAAGCAGACTGTTTTATGAGGATGTGTTGGGCAACCTTATTAACAGGCATTGCTACCTACCTTGCCTATAATAGTAAGGGAGAAAGAATTATTTAGAATTGTTTCTCACAAACACACACTCCCAGCACTTCCCATGAGATGTAAATGGCTCTTTACATTTACATTCTTTACAAACATTAGAAACATGCATGAGTCTGAAAATAATTTTTGCTCCCCATGACGGAAAAATGAATCAGTAAATTTTTCATTCATCTGACAAAGGCAAAGGAAATATCTAGCTTCTGTCACTGTCACTTATACTACTTTAATTTTTTTAAAAATTGTTAAACACTCAGGGGCTAAAATCACAATGCAGCAGCCAATCAAACTTCCATTTTAAATATTATTCAAAGCTCGACTTTTTGATAGACTCATGTATATCAGCTTACAAAAAAGTCAGTATTTCACACACACATTCACATGATAATATTCAACAGCACATTTACTGATGATAACTGATCGTTACTTGAAGAATGTTTAGTATTGTACATTGAAATCAATTGAAAGAGTCTTAGAAGATCACATTCTTTATCTATTTGAAAATGAATTAGATTCTGATAAAATTCTTCAGTAATTTAAACTATTTCCAAATGACAGAAAAACAAAGGCAGACTGAAATATAACATTAAACATTAAAAAAAGGAAAAATTATTTTTCCTTTAACAATTTAAGCCCCACTAAAACTCACAAATAGCTTTCAGAAACTGCAGAGGTTAACTTACCTAGGTATTTTTCTCTTTCTTCTCTTCTTTCCTTTGCTAATCTTTGCCTTTCATCAGTTTTTAGAAATCCATCCACAGCTAAAACCAGAGGGGAAAAATGAAGTTTAACAATAAAACTCGAGAAGAGACCAACAGAGCCAAAAACTAGTTCGTTTTTGTTTTTGTTTTTTAAATTACACCATACTCTCATAGGCTATGTCTACACTGGCAAGTTAGTTCGAATTAAGGAAGCTTAATTCAAACTAACTTAAGCCATGGCTACACTAGGCTTTCATTAGTTCGAATTAAGGGCTTCCTTAATTCGAACTAATAAATTTGTTTATATTTTTCGAAATATGGGTTAATTCAAACTACTGTAGTTAGTTCGAATTAACCCAATGTGGCAATGTTAGTTTGAACTAAGCACTTAGTTTGAACTAACTGGCACATTGCGCTCAATGCAATTGACTAATTCGAACTAAGCAAGTGCCATGCATGGCACTTGCTTAGTTCGAACTAAAATTGATTAGTTCGAATTAAGTTAATTCGAACTAACTAAAATTAGTTTGAATTAGTTAGTTTGAATTAACTAATTCGAACTAACTTTGGTAAGTGTAGACATAGCCATAGGTTATCATATCAGAGATTTTTTTTTTTTAAAGTAACTCCTTGCTACGTCCTGTGGAATTCAGGGTAAAGTTAATCACTGTAAATAACCAAGTCTACACAATACATTACTTGTTCAGGATAAGGTTACTATTCAAACAACCCAGTTACAGATTCTGATTTGCTGGCTGGGAATCCCACCTCTGCTGAATATGCTAGGAAGGGTGACAAAATTTCTAAACGCTATCCTGTTTTTGGAGCTGCTCTTGTGTACATACCTTTAGTTTACTTTTAAAACACCCTAAAATCTGTATTGTTATATACTCAGTACCATTAACAGGCATGTTCACAAACCCTTGATGAGGGTTGAGGTATTTCAGTATAGCAATAATACAAATTGTCTTTCCCCATCAGGCATAGACGATTTTGTGAGAGACCTTCAAGAGTTTAGAAATCATTAAAAAATGTCAGTGCTCCTGCAGCAGTAATACATCAACAAACATTCATTTGAGATGAACTTTCATGGAAGCACATGCACACTTATCTTAATCACTGCCACAATGGACTAGATGGCTCCAGAGGTCCTTCAACATAAATTGTCTATGATAAAACTGAATGTTGGAACATATTCTCTGCTTGCATTTTGTAGTTTTGGGCAATGCTGCTCAAGAGGTAGAAATTAAAGCACATCAATAGAAACAGAGCAAGTTTCTAAACTTTATGTAGTATTGCCACTGTTGACACCGGTCCTCTGTTTCTGATATGAAAACTGCACCTCTGCCAAGAGACGGTAGATGCCTGGGCCCTTGTATACTGGCTTCCCAGAGGAAGAGAAAATCAGCGATGTGGACTGAGGCCAGGTCTACACTACGGCACTAAATCGACAGGAGATATGTAATCTGTGTTCCGCAGAATATGCATCTCCCATTGATTTAGTTAATTCTACTTACCGCAGCAGCATCACTCGTCACTGTCGACTTACAGTGCTCTCCAGTTGACGGAGCCTTACTCCACTTGAGGGGGTGGAGTAATTACATCTACTGGAGAGCGCTTCCGGGATTGACTGAGCGGGTCTAGATTGCCTGCTCAATTGTCGACGCAGTTTTTAAAGTGTAGACTAGGCCTTAGTGTATATCCTCGGTGTAAATTGCTTTATTTACACTCACATACACTCTTCCAGAAATGTCAGCCTACACATCAAAGCCCAGTTCCAGGAAACTACTCTGTCCCAAGAATTAGGCAGACAGGAAACCCTCTGTTCTCTGCCACAGCTTCTGTCCAAGTATTACTGCATAACAATAAACGAATGTATCATTTCTTCAAAGACTAAAAACACTATTACAATCTAAGAAAAAGAAATTGTAAGATCATGCAACATTTTGCCATTTGATGACTTCTGCCATAACACTAGACAGCATCTTACAAGATCTGCCAAGAAACCATGATGTGCATTTCTATTCACGAGATCCAACCCTTCTGAAACAGCCTAGGAAGGAACAAGACACACTAGCGATTGTCACAAGGAAAGTGTCTGTGAGTTTTGTTCATATTATTTTGGTAAAATGCTAAGTTCAGCTAAAATAAATTAATTTTCAAATGCTGGTATATTGTCAAAAATCTTTCATTTAGTGCCAAGAAACAATGTGCCAAGTAGTGATTGGCATGATTGTTTCCCTCTAAATTTTCCATGAGAAGCATTGACCAAATCATTTTTAGTCAATCTTTTTCCTATCCACATTTTTTCAGGTTCTTTACTGAACTGAAAACCCAAGGTCAGAAATGTTTTTGGCTTTCAACCACTGAAAAATTTTGTCAGTACAGTCTTTGCATGACTGGCAAGAATTTTGGATTTTTGTTTTTCAATATAAATAATCCACTAATTTCATCAACAATCAATATTTTCCACAGAAATTACTATTTTGATAAAAATGTTTTTCTTTAAAAAAAATTTTTTTAATTAAAAGTTTCATTCAGGTTTTGTTCCAAATACATAAGTGATCTTATTCCAAACACATCAGTGATTTTTTTAAAAAAATTCAAGCTATATTTACTTAAGGTTTACATGTGAGATGTCCTGAAATATTGGCCAAAGGTCCTTTAGGAAAAAGATTTACAGGGCATTTGCAACACACTGGAAGTTTAATGATCAGCAAACTTTATAAATATAAAATAGTCCTGTTATTTTATGGGCAAAAGTTTAAAAAGAAAGCCAGACCTACTCTGTTTTGTATGTTGTTTTAATAGTACAGAGCCAAAAGAGTTAAACTTGACCCATGATTTGCAAGGTTTTTTTCAGGGTTTTTTTTACTTAAAAGGTATAAAGTAATGAAATAAAGAGATTAGTTTGGAACTATGTACTGGCAAAATTAAAGTAGAATCACCCTTCAATGAATCTCAATTTTTACAAACATTTTTTATTGTCTTGTTTCTTTCTCTGCTTAGTTATAACTGGCTCTGTAACCAGGAATATTATCAATTATGTTCAAAGAGAGACATAGTTGTGAGAAATGATTCCAAATGGTCCCCTTTTGACACCCTACCACAAACCAGTGTATAAGAGGGTAATCCACTACTTCCCACCTCTCTCTGCTACATTGAAGCTGTGATATTTAGCTAATACATTAACTTAATGGGAAATAAAATGTATCCCAACAAAGGTATCCAATTAAATTTAATCCTAAAAAAAATGTTAATCCACCTTTTAACAAGCTGCGTGGAAATTCACAAAAGAAGGCTCTTATGTTGTGTTAAACACAGCCCTACTAGCTAGAAATAGGCCATAAAGGATGTTTAGCTAGAAGAAAGAAGTCCTAAATATTAGGAGCATTTCAAGTTAAATGACCCTCCCAAATTTACTTTGGGAAGAGCCCTTATCTCTAAATTAAACAAGAATTTAGTTAGTAATTAAAACACATCTGAGTTATATGCAAGGAAGTAAATTATCTTAAAATTTTAATCTCAAAATATGGGAATATTGGTAAGGATTTCTATGTCCTGATTACATTTATGATTTTGGACTTTTAAAGATCCCAAACTCAGCCTCTTGTCCAAAAGGATTTTTCGTTAAAAGAAGCTTTCCCTTGGGAGAGCATAAATAGGAAAGACTCATCTTAGTTGAGATCAGAATGCTTCTGCATTCAGGACCTTTGGACAAAGACTGGATCTCTCCGGTGAAGAGAATCAGTGAGACTATCTTCAGTGGAGAGAAGAATGAACTTGCATTTTGCAAAACTTTTTATGCAGTATCTTTCCATTCAGTTGTACTGAAGGACTGGCCTAATTCCGAAAAGGAATCATTCTCTGATTCTAATATCTTCCCATTGGGCAATCTGAAATGTTGGGGTGTACTCAAATGTGATTGCTGGTAATAAATGCGTTAACTGGACAGATCTGAATGTCATCTCATGTTTTCCATTCATCCAGTAGATGGCAACCATGCTTTAGAAAAGTTCACCTTTTCAACAGTTTTCAAGCCTTTTCTTCAGAAGTTTTTCAATTTCTTCTTCAATATCATTTAAAATATATTCTAACAAAATTTTCTAAAAGGTCTGTTGGCTCAGTTTTCTGTTGCTACTACTTCTTGAACCATTCAACAACAGGATGTAATAATGGTGATAATCAGGAATTCTACTTAATTTTGAAGTTAAAGCTTTCTTCCTCTTATGATTAACTTTAATCTGAAGAAAGTTTCCTCTCTTATCTTCTTACGAGTAAGAAGAGCTTTCCCCAGTTTAATTACAGTTTTAAACAATTTACATTATAAAATCCTAATCCTAATCTCCAATAATTAAAATATTTTGGCTATTCTAACCTTGTCCTAAATAATTTGAAAACATGAACAGAATAAACAAAAATTCAAAGAAAACTTTAATGATCTAATATCAAATTCACAATTTAAAGTAGCAATTTTATACAATATTCCTACAATCAGTAGCATGAGATCATACACTGTCAACATTCACTCTTATACTTCAGTACTATTCCTAGACTGGTAAAAATATTTACTTACGAACACAAAAGGTTATAGCAAACATAGCTATACAATAAAATAAATATAAGGTTTCCTTGCAAGAAAGGAATTTAAAATGGTCATCTTAACATTTAACAGAACAGATCATAAATTCCTTTGGTCTCAATAGTTCCTTGTTCCTCAGGATGCTATGACATACAGCCTTAAAAAACAAGGAGCTTTCCTGAAGATATCAACAACTTCCCATATAACAGACCGAAAGGGAAGATCACAACAGGTCATACTGAAAGGTGAACTGTCAGGCTGAAGAGCGGTTAGTAATGGAGTTCCTCAAGGATTGGTCTTTGGACCAATCTTATTTAACATTTTTATTAATAATCTTGGCACAAAGACCTGGAGTGTGCTAACAAAACTGAAGATGTCAAAAAGTTGGAAGGTATTGCCAATATAGAAGAGTAACAGAATATCACACAAGAAGATATGGATGACCTTGAAAACTGGACTAATAGAAATGGGATGAAATTTAATAATGCAAAGTGCAAGTTCAGGAACTTAGGTATTAACAACAAAAATGTTTGTTATAAGCTGGGCAGTTATCAGGTGGAAAAAATAGAGGAGAAGAAAGAAAGTCACAGAATGACTATGAGCCACCAATGAGATGTGCCATGAAAAAGGCTAATTCAATCCCAGGATGCATCAGGTGAGGCATTTAAAGCAGAGATAGGAAAGTGTTATTACCACTATACAAGGCACTGGTGAGACCTCATTTGGAATACTGTGTGCAATTCTAGTCTCCAACCTGTAAGGAAGATGACTGCAAACTGGAACAAGTGCAGAGAAGGGCTACTAGGATGATCTCAGAGGAGACATCAGTTACAAGAGGAGACTCAAAGAGCTTGGCTTGTTTAGCCTAACAAAACAAAGGCTGAGGGACATGCAATTGCTCATGGTAAATATATCAGAGAGACAAGCACCAGAAAGAGATGGCTTGTTTAAATTAAGGATCAACGGTTGCACAAGAACAAATGGATTTAAACAGCCCCACCAACAAGTTTAGGTTTGAAATTAGATGACGGTTTCTAATCATCTGTAGAGTGAAGTACTGGAACAGCCTTCCTTCCAATGGTAGTATACGGGACATAACATCTAATGTGTTTCAATACTGAGGTTGGTAAGTTTATGGCAGGGATGATAAGTTTCCCTACGATGGCATATGGCATGTCTGCAATTGCTGTTGGAAATATCTCCAGCTCCCAGTAAGGGGACACTAGTTGCAGGGGCTCTGAGTTACCAGAGAATTCTTTCCCAGCAAAGTTTCACACATCTACTCAGGTTGCAATATTTGGGGTCAGGAAGGACATGCAAGAGATCACACTAGATGATCATGATGGTCCCCTTTGGCCTGAATGTCTATGGATATATAATCCACTTGGCTCTAAAGCATAGGAACATTTGAAACACAAGATTAATTGCTAAAAATTCTGTAGGAAATTTCCGTGCTTTGAAAGAAAAATACAAAATTTAGTCTTGGAGAATGAAATATTGCCTTTCTAGAATACTGAACTCATTTGTAGTTCATACTCTAGGTCCATAAATTCAGACTCTTGCACTAATACGGTTCATGACTGGATATCAAATTAGTAAACTTGACTTCCATAGACATTATTAAGAGATCCTGATTCCAAATAAATATTAAGACAGCTTACGCTATTATTAGGAAAGAATAATAATTGTACTGATCTATAGGCTTTAAACCCAACACCTTGTAACTAAGCTGCTTGGTGCCCAATTCAATTCCTTGTTTTTCACCAAGAGAACACAAATTGTGAGGAAGTAATAGCTGCATTTTTTAATGTTAAGGCTGGTATAACAGTCACCAGCTTATCAAAGCTATTTTGTTTTTGCTTAAAGAACTAACCTTGAACTGATAACAGTCTTGCTGTACACCTCCTAAATTCTGGAACTGAACGGTGTTTAATTAGATTTTTGTGAGAATCCATTGTTTGATTAATTTTTGTTCTATTCTACTGCAAAATTTAATTTTTAGGGATTTTTGAGAACCAGCAAATGTGTTAAATCATTCCTCTTTTTCCTGCCCTGTATCTTGCAGTCAATTCTTCTTTCAGATGAGTTGTCATTGCATGTCTGAGTAAGAATTACCTGCTGGTGAGTATGACAGATTCTTGCAATATCCTAGACAAATCTTAGCGAAGTCAAACCCTATTGAATTAAGTCTATGTGTCATTGTGGGTCAAGGATTATATGTAACTCCATGGGGGAAAGAGAACAGTGCTGAGTGATTAGGCAAATTCCCTCAGGCTGTAACACCTCCCAAGAACTACCACCACCTGAAGACACATTCACATATACTGGTTCAAACTGGTCTCCAGAGACCAGCTGAAGAAACAACTTTTGGATAAATAGCCAGAGTTTAAACTGACTCAGTCTTCTTTTTGACTCAGCAAATGGATGGGATCTCTGGTCAAAGAGGGGAGGGAGCAATTCTTAGGGAAGGATTGGAAGGACTTTGGCTTACTGAGACTCTAAAAGAGCGAGTGAACTTGTTCTGAGCAAAAGGAGTAATGAACTGGGAACCACAGGAAAACTCCTGGGTGAGGTTTGGAAGAGCTTCCACTGTCAGAGACCTTGCTGGAGTCAGGGGTGATCTCTGGTAAGCTAACTAGGTTCTCTCATCAATTCACAGTGTAGGCTGTGCAGCCTGGAAATACCCCAGTCAGCAGAGAAAGAGATGCATATCTCCATCCAAGAGAGGGGATGGCTGGAAAGCCAGAATCCTAAGAGCAGGTGCCCTGGCTGGTCCACAGAGCAGGAGAAACAGGTGGAGTTGCCCTGACCTGTGATAATGTCAGTCTCAGTGGGAGGAGAACGCCCTGACTTACAACAAGCAGAAGCTGCAAATGTCAAGAAACCATAGGGCAGGCAAACCATACAGACTCCCAAGAAGTTCTTTCCTGCCTTTGTATCTTTGCCCGGGCTTTCCTTGTGATTAATTAATATCACTCAAAAGGCACTTGCTTTTCCATGACCCTATTCAGCAAAATATTTCCCCAGACAGACCCCCAGCCATGATTCATTGTCACTGTTTTTGGTTTATCGACAGAAATATCTTTATGGACATTGTGTGTGCAACCAATGCACTACCGGAAGGCAATCAGGTACTACAGTGAAGAGTGCGTTATAAAATCTACACGGAATAGAATGCTCCCACAAACACACACAGGGATGGATCCAGAGCTGGCATAAAACCAGTACAGTTCTTCAATGAAGTGATACTGGCCTTAAAGGCTGATTAACTCCTGCTGATAACCTGACCAGAGACTCCATACTCATTCTCACCCTCATTCTTGTAACTAAAGTGAGAAGGATTAGTCCCCACAATATTGCCTAACAAAAAAACCTAGCTGGTTGAAAGATTCTGAATATTGAAATATTTTTTACCTAAAAAGGGAAGGAATGGGGGGGGAGGGTTGCAAAGTTCTCATTTTCAACAGGAAGCACTGTTATGAATTTTAATTATTTACAATTTATTTTTTTCAAACACACATATTTAAGATTTAACTACATAGAAAATTTTCACAGTTAATAAAAAAGCATTTTGGAGTCAGAGGGAAACAAGAATATTAGACAAAAGACAAAACAAATTCCCGATGTTAATTACCTGCAATTAAACAGTTTTAAAAATTTCTTTTAAAATTTGCAAACATTTTCTCCCTTCTCTTCACAGTAAATCTAGCAATTTTCAAACAAACAAGTTTTCTGATCCAGCTGTTCTACAGAGTGTTAGAAATCAGATCTTTATAACAGCATCTAGTTGTAATTCTAACTGCGATGAGGCTACCACCTATTCCGTAACAAGAATTTTTTAAAAACCCAAACAATACTAGCCAAAATTTATCACATTGTAGTATATGCTCAGATATTTAAGTATGCGCATCTCGCCCATTTCTCACTGAATGAAATAATGAATTTATTTCCAAAAGCAAGCTGTGCACTAAGGATGGTATTTTGAGAAGAGACATAGTGCACACTTAATCCCTGCACCTCAGGAAAGTTGCATCTTTATATTTTCCCTTAAGCAAATGAACTATCAAAAAATTAAGTGCAGGACTGCTGCTTGCTCATATAGTCTCTTAAGGCACATCCATCATTGGAACAAGATGAATGGAGGTCAGCCCAAGTCAACATCGTTCAGGAAGGGGAAAAAAAATCAATTGCTTCAGAGGACGAGGATAATTACTGCTTCTAAGTAATGCTTAGCTTTTCTTAAAAAAAAAATAAAATAAAAAGGTAGCACAATTTAGCTAGAGGCCAGTAGGGATTGCAAGGATAGAGGATTGTTGATGTTTATGTATTATAAAATTAAAAAAAAAACTTTAAAAATTACTCAGAACCATCAAGTTCTGTACACAGTGCACAAAACCAGTCTCAGTAGACTCGCTAAAGTAAATACATTCTGTAGTCTTGTGCAGCCCCCATGTGGACATAGGAATGATCTGCAACTGGAGGTGCAGAATATTTTAAATTTTATTTCTTGATATTACTGTATAAATTAACAACGAAACACATGTATGTACCTCCCTTACATAATTGCTTCTGATACTGGAATTTACCTAGTGGACCAGGAGCCTATAGTTATTTAGAGGACGACAGAGAAAATCAAATGTTCTATGTCCATTTTTTAGCTGCAGAACCAGGTTTCTTAGTACTTAGCATGATGCCTGTTAAATACTGGCAGCCTCTTAACTGGAATATTTCTCCTCCACACACAACAGAGGAAAGCTTGTCAATCTAGTGGTGGCAGGAAAATTACCTAAGATTTCAGGACACTGGGACCCTTTTTAAAATGTTGCCATCACAATAAAAAAAGGGAAAGTTTGAAGGATTTCCTGCTGGTCAGAAAAGCAGTCTACGCTCACTCTAGATATTACTGAACCATCCCTTACAGGAAGGAAAATCTTATAAACATCATTTCATTCTTCATTTTCTGGAGACACCACATTGTGATAATTTCACAGACACAGACAAAAAATCCTGGGGAAAACATACCAAAATTTCTTCAAGTCTAAGGTTTTATCTACACACAAGCTGGAACACAGAGTGAACTAACACAATTTTAATAGCTTTTGTTACTTCTGAATTAATCTGCACCTGGACACTTATTTCAGATTAAAAGGGACAATCTGAAACAAGGAAGTGTCCACACACAGATTTACCTAGAAATAACTAAAGGTGTGAATTAAAGTCAGTTTAATTCATAGTGCCTCAGTTAATGTGTAGACAAGCCCTGTCTAAACTGGACCCATGTGTGCTATTGAAAAAAATGTATTAACATGATGGAGAGAAATGCATTAAACACCACTTACCATCTCACATAGGCAAAGACACTCCTAGTTTAAAAATATTAGCTGGTCATGATGAAACAACACCACTCCTCATTTTAGGAGGGGAGACAAACCCTCAATTTCCATCTTACTTCAAATTGCTTAAACTGAATTGGTATTCGAAGGACATTTTTCAAGAGCAATATATTTTATAATATGGCCTGTCAAATAACGTTGCCTTTTCCTTTCATTATGGTTATGAGAGAGAATTTTTATAGAATGGAAAAATAAACAGCTGTTCCAGTCCTTAGCCCCCTTTTCTGCAAACTCATGCACTGGTACTACTGGAATTCTGTTACAGAGAATTTATTTCAGGCAAAGGAACCTTGTTATACAGAGCGCCTTTCAAATCCAGTACCAACACTAACTGTTGGTTAGTGACCTTTTGCCCAGATGAATGGATTTCCTTATCTGACAGACCAACGTTTCAATTAAAGCCCCTTCTTTAGCCCTAATTCATCCAGACACTTGTCAGTTATGGAGCTAGCTGTACCTCTGTTCCCCCATGTTTCTCTCTCTGAGAACACCACTCAAATGATAGGTCTCTCAGGCCATGTACACACTACAGACTTGTCCCACAATAAAAGTTATTTACCCCATCCACGCAGCACTCCTGCTAGTGAAAAGGAGCGTTCACACACTCCTTTGAATTTTCGCTAGAAGGAGCAGTGCATGGTGGGTACCAATCCCACCATGCACTGCCCTGCCAGCCAAAAGGCTGGCAGTGGTGCTGGCTTGAGCCCCAGTCCTGCCCCTAGGGCTCAGATGGACTGGGGCTCCCTTGCCACAGGCGGGGCTCAGCTGCTGCCAGCCAGGTGAGTGGCAGCTGAGCCCCACCTCAGCCAAGCCCTGCTGCAGCAGCTGAGCCCGGGCTGCAGGGGCTCCAGCTCCCCTGGTGGGGCTCCAGCCTCGGGGCAGCCCCCACTTGTTAGCTGTGGTAACCCCCCCATTAACACTCACCCATCAGTGTAACTGCGCAGTGGCTGCAGCCGAGCCCCATAGCCGGGCCCCAGCGGGGAGCTTGAGAGCCCCGCTGTGGCCGCGGCTGCAGCAGGGCTCCAGCCACAGGCCAGCTGAGTTCCGCTGGAGCTCAGTGGGTGGAGGGGCTCGACTGCCGGCAGCCAGTGGAGCCCCTCCACCCACCAGGCTCCAGCGGAGCTCAGCTGCCAGCGGCTGGAGCCCCACTGCGGGGCTTTCAAGCCGCCCGGCAGGGCCCGATCCGTGGCAGGGCTCGGCTGCCGCCAGCCGAGCCCTGCTGGAGCCCAGTGGGTGGCCAGGGATGGGGCTCCACTGGCCAGTGGTAGCTGAGCCCCACCACCCACCGGGCTCAGCTGACCAGCGGCAGCAGAGCCCCCACCGGGCTCCAGCTGGCAGAGGCTGAGCCCTGCTGCCTGCCAGGGATGGGGCTCAGCTGGCTGCAGCTGAATCTGGAGCCGGAGCTCAGGGGGCTCCAGCCGCCTGCCAGCTGAGCCCTGAGCCCCTTCTGGGGGAGCTCAGTTGCCAGCTTGAGCCACAAATTTGACAGCTCCAGTGTCCCAGAGTGCCCTTGACTGGCACTCTGGGACATTTCCGGAGGCTCTCAAAAACGCAAGCAGCATACACACAGGCTCAAGGTAAGCCTTACCACCCTCGTTTGGGTGGTTTACATGTTGCGCGGCAAGAGGGTTGTTGCCGCACAATAAGAAGCATTTGTGACTGTACGCTCTGCTTCTTATTGTGCGATAACTTTGTAGTGTGTACAAGGCCTCAGCTTAACTTGTCTTGGGGAGTAATTCCCCATCTATACCAATCACTTACCACCCAGCAGATTTGACTGGATTACAGGAATATACATTGCCTCCCTCTGGGAACCAGTGACAGGCACATAAAAATGGCCATACAGGGTCAGAACAATGATTCATCTAGCCTAGTAGAGTGTCTTCCAACAGTGGCCAGTGCCATATGGTTCAAAGGGTGTGAATAGAACAGGACAATTATCAAGTGATCCACCCTGTCATACACTCCCAGCATCTGGCAGTTAGAGGCTTAAACAAATAGTGACCAACAGTCTCTTACAGCATCTTTATTCATTAGTTCAAACAAAGGATGAGACAGAAAAAGATTTTAGCACCACAAACATCCTACATGCAGATTTTAGTTTGCCTTACAAGCTAAAATAGGCTATTTGCTCTGGTATCTTCTATAAATGCCACTTAAGTGGAAGTTGCTGGTAATTGAGTTTTTTAAGTACATCAGAAGTAGCAAGCCTGATAAACAACCAGTGGTGCCACTGGATGATCAAGATGCTAAAGGAATACTCAAGGAAGATATAGCCATTGCGGAGAAACTAAATGAATTTTTAATACATATATATTTGATTTAGATATTATATACACTATATATTAATATACATATTATAGATGTATGTATATGAATATCTACATATAATATATGACTAATATTCAAAATATTATTCATATTATTCCTATTACAAATTGACATGACCATTATAAAGGCATCTTCTCCTCCTTCCTAATGGGTAGTCTCAGCTATCGAGACAGATACCTAAGGTGAAATTCTATTACAAGGTACAGAAACACCATGCTACTGGCCGATTCAGAGCCCGTATTAATTATTAAAAATCATCCACACATTTTAAATGCTAATAAAACACATTAGTAACTAAGAATGCGAGTAGCCTCACTGAAGTTAATGGAACTAAGCAAATGCTTAAGTACCTTGTTGCATAGGGGGCCTTAAAAAACAACTCTCATCCAGCTTTCTGGGAATCCATAACCAAACAATATTAAGGGGTATCTGGCGCCACTTATTCCACTATACTGGAAAGAGGTTGGAATTGAACAATTTGCATGTTATTTCCTCATGAAAATGATAACAGAACTACATCTTGTAATATCTCAATTAGTTAATTAAAACAAGAGAGTGTTCTCTACTGTTCTCTGAAACCCAAGCTTAAAATTGATTTTTCCACAGTTTATGTCAGATGATAGATCTTTTGTTCCCTTGGTTATTTTCTGAGAAGTGCGGGGGGAGAGCAGGCAAAGATCTGCAATATTTACATTATTTGTATTCTGGTAGTGTCTAGGAGTCCCACTCATAGATTAGGGCCCCATTGTGCTAAACCCTGGACAAACATAACAAAGAGACAGTCCGTGACTCAAGAACCTTCTCCTCTCACAGAGTTACATTAAACCTAGATGAAGGTTTAAACCAACACTCCGTTTTCAGCTCATTTTCTGCAGGCTGACAGAATCTGTGTTCAATGAGATGGAAAAGAAAAACGAACAAACTAAAAGCCCCTATTAAAGACCCAATATCTCTATTGGCACAACGCCTTCTGTATATTTCTTTATTTTAATCAAGTTGGTCTAGGAGACTGACAAAGTTAAAGTTTTAACTTGGCCAAAAGTTTAAACTATTGAGGTATGACATTTGAAATGCAAACAAAAAGCATTGTATATTTTTAAAATATCATACATATATTTAGAGTAGGCCGCACAGTAACAATTGCATCTGAAGACGTTGTTAAGCATACATACAATTGCTAAAGGTACACACTGATCCTACAACTTCTTCTGCACAGGCAGACTCTTGCACAATCCCAATGAAGTCAATCGGGAATTTGGTCATGTGGAGTTAACTGCAGGACTGGGTCTCTCCTTATTCTAGTAGGGCTCTGACACCACAATTTCTGTGTAACCTTGTGGCTTTTAGAATTTCTGGATTTCTTCCAAAAGAGGTGACAGACTGTGGAAGTCAAGGCTAATTTTATTTCATATTATAGTAAACTAATGATGTCCATGTGAACTGTATCATGTCTCAAAAACAACTGCATTGTGAAGTTTCTTTTTTAAAATCTCTTATTTCATAGAGCACGTAAGATTATTGTAACTGAAGGGTGTAGAAAAATATTCTCTCCCCACTCAAGTTGTTTATTTGTCCATTTTGACAGCACCCTCAGATGCTGAGGGGAGAAGGCATAAGTTTCAGTTTCCTCATTTGTGCACATGGTTCTTTCATGCAGCAACTGAGAGAGAAAATCAATTTTTGAAAAGGTAAGAAAATGTGATGGGCAAGGGTATTGCCCCAAACTACTTTCAACTCATTTAAAAAAATAACTAGATTTCAAGTTGACATTGTTCTTTACACTAGTCCACAAATACAGAGAAGTCGTACTTGAACAAAACCATTGTTTGTCTGGAAACCAACATTACATTCTGGCCCCTTAGTAAAAATGTCACTCCAGATTTGTCTATGATTTTTCAATCGTTAGTCATTAAACATTACATTTTTTAAACCAAGGAAGTCCAGTTTTGAACTCCAAAACTTGAAGAAATTTTAAAACAAAGTCTATCACAATGACACCCTCTGGGAAATCTTTTTGACATGATGAATGAGCACATCACTGGTGGCATTTTGCAAAATGTAACACTGATCTTGAACAAATCTCTGCACATACATGCATGGATGTTGCTATAAAATCTTCTTAAATCACTTTTTTTTTTGTTTTGTACTCAGTTTAATACAACTATAATTTTTAAACGGCTTTACTTGTGCTCTGGAGCCAAAAAAGGGACTTGCTCTGGAGTATGAAAAATGGAGCAGAAGACTGAACTTAGGGAACCATGATAATGGGTCTGGGCTCTAAGGATACATCCAAAAATTCCCACACCTTCCAATGGATCTACATTTCCTAGTGCATGATTCTCCTGTCCTTTGTTGTAGTTCTTCCTATATAACAGATGACAGTTGATATAACTTGTTTTTCAACAGCCCCTTACCTCTCCAATACCCACTCTCTTCCATCATTATAAATTGGCTTCGAAGCAGGATTAGATTTTTTTTTTTAATCAGCAAATGTCCGTAAACATTGACACTCCCCCCCAACTCACCAAACTGACAAAAATGTATTTTCATCAATAATAATCAAAATCTACAGAAAGGCAAGAAAGGAAAATGTTGTTTGAGAACTTGAGAGTCAAAATCCTGTGATTTAGCATTTTGAAATAGGCTTGTTACAAATGGACCAGTGAATGAATATTACAAACAGATGATTAGTTGATTTAAGAATGAGTGTGTGTATTTTGACATGTTATAGACAGTTTGTGTTTTAATGGTTTTACAGAACTTTAACTTTTTAATACAATGGCTAGGTCATTAAATAATTATCTGCCTTCCCCCCAATGTTGTACAACAGTGAAAATTGAAAATAAATACAAATTTAAAACAATTAAAAATAAACTTTATGACAGATAAAATTTAAAAAACCAAATTCTGCCAAGCATAATTGCAAATAAATGTAAGTCAATGGTTACCAAAATACAACTTTTGGGGGAGGGACGAAGTCAGGGGGGTTATTTTCTATTGTGTATGCCCACCTGGGTATCTGTAGATTGTTTAGTCCCTACTGCAAGCTTCTCTTGGTGTAACTTAAGGCTTTCCAAATAAGTCAGATGCTGTCCTTAATTGGCATGACATGCTCCTGTCCCTCACAAGCTGGAACGAGTTCCAGTTTGCTCTGCTCTCATCTGCTACCTCAGTGGAATGACTCACAGCTTCACGCAGAAACATCGGTTGATTGCCAGGTGTGGAATGTCTTTTTGCCTTATCTACTCTACTTCCCCATAAGCAATGACTGCAGGGTAAAACAAACCTGACAGATCCACAGAAAGCAAAATTTATGAACTGTGGATCCACTTGTGAGGAGACAGGGTTAACTTGCCTTTCCTTTTTTTTTTTTTTTTTTTTTTTTAAACTGTACCTTATTTGAATGAACAGTATTTCCCACTGGTTTACTTAAGAGAAAGCAAAAGATGTTCAGAGACCAATGGAAAAGTGGATGAAAATTTTTCTACACAGGTGCCTATCAGCCCCTTTCATTCTTAGAGCCGTTTCTCCATTAATGCCTTCAGTTTGTTCATCCCTTCATTCTTACTGAAAGCTACACTACTATTAGAAGTACAGCAGCAGTACAGACATCTCTATTTCCTTAATTATCTTTCGGCCAATTCAAGATAAACTTAACCCAACCTCTAATTTTGGAAATACAATTATAGCTGCCCACAATTAGAGGCCACCTCTCAATACTTGACCTTTACACCCACATCAATAACTACCTCAGTGCTTCCTTGCATGTGCCCCCTACCTAAGGTAGGGTCTTCCCAAGCACATCAAAATCCACACCCTTTCCACACTTAAGCCCCCACTTTAAAGACCCATTTCTGCTGTAATGTCTATTGAAACTTTCATTGACTAGTATTAGTGGTCCCTATTTGTCACTCCCCTTCCCCTGTCTACTTTTCTATCTGTCCTTAAACAGAGCAGGGGCCTTCCTTTCTTGCATGTCTATAGAGCACATCAATAAAATGAAAAATAATTACATTGGCCCACTGCATGTGATCATCAGAGTTCCTCTCTCGCTCCCTGGGAAATGGTCCAAAGACTATTCAGCCTGCACCTTTCCCACAGCTGGAGTAGTCATCCTTCAGCTCAGCTGGTGAAGGACTGTGCTTTTTGCGCTGAGTGCTCTAGATTATATATTCTGTGTGTGTGTAAAAGAGCCACCCTAACTGACGAAACACAGAGGAGGTCTGAATTAAACTGATTTTTCTTTTAAGAATCAATACAACTTTCCAGACATTAAATTTAAAGAAACACTTACTAAGTCATTTTCTGTCTTTAACCTTTGATGTTGTGCTCTTCATGTGGAAAGAAGTCAATATCCTGTCAAACCTGAGACCATTTTATTCTTCTCCAAGATGACAGACTACAGAAATAAAGTGAAAGGAGAAGAAAAGAGCAAATGCATTCCTGCCTTGTACTCCACACAGTTACAACAGACACCAGAACCACATTCCACAAATGAAAAACTTCTTGCGTCATAACCCTTAGGTTAACAATTAATTTTTATATGTTCTACATTTTTTTCTTCACAAGATCATTAGCCATCTATTGCATTAGACGAATGGAAGTAGAGCATTTTGGAACACCAAGAGACTACTGAATTTCAAAGGGGGTTCTTTGGTAAGGTATTTCTGGTACGTTCTCCTGGAACAGATCTCAAAGACAAATACAATTGGTATTGGATATTAAGCTATCCAAAAAGGTATTTTGAAACATATAATGGGATCCATCCAACCCATCTTGCCTGGAACAAAGTGAAGAGTGTTTTACAGCCTTGTTGAGAGGGCAAGAGAGAATTCCATCTCTTGACTCTGGGGAAACATTAAGCAAAAAGAGTGTAACAGGCCGCATTTCCGGGACTTACTGAGTTTCCAGCAAGTGCTGGGAACCCAGCTGCTGACAGGTGAGGATATAAGAATCAAACTATGTCCGTAGTTATGTTTTATACCCTATTGGCAGCTCTGAGGCTAATCTAAATGTAAAATGCATAATATTTTGTTTTCATTTTATGCCATCTTCATATTGGTTCCCATTATCAATCATACTATTCTCTGGCCCAACATTTTAATGTGAATTACACAGTGGCTGTAATCAGTCATCGAGAGGACATATGCATCTCTGTGTATAAAGTAAAAGACAGACTTCCTGGGACGAGATGCTCACCCCTGCTTTTTGTTCTTTCTGCAGGGATAAAGGGCCAGAACAATATAAAAGGGTCCTTGCTGCCCATGGAGCAGCACAGGGAAGTTGCCATGATTTAGATAGCTGTCTACTTTATGCTGGAGTCCACGTCAGCCCCCAGAGCAGCTCAAGATTGGCAGGAGTGAAAGGTGGCTTGAAGCTATCATAAACAGCCCTAGCCCTGCCAGGGCGGATGTGTTCTGTGCTGCACGTCTTAGAGATGCATCACAGAATCTCCACCACAGTGTTTAAAATTTAAATTTTAAATCCCGCTACCTCCCAATCAAAAGAGAATGTATGTAATCAAGGCGAGAGGATACACTGAAGTGATCCCATAACTCTGGGAGCCCGGTGTGATTCAAACGTTTACATACAACAGATGACATCCAAATGAGTTGATGCATTAAAACATTCAGGTTGATTATTTGGATACACTTTGGAAGAGAATGGATTAGTGTTCTTAATAAATAACTTGATTGTTAAATGGATCTGTCCCAGTGTAGTTCCTTGGCTCTTCTGTATTTGAAAAAAAAATATATAATCAAAAGATGCTTTTACAAAACAAGTCTGTTTCCATCCATATTCCAAAATAAATAAATCTTTGTTTAACCTCCAACCTACCAAGGCTTCTTCAGAGAGTTTCTGTTGCAAATCTTCAAGTTTATTTACAGAAATTAAAAATATTAGCAGACTCAGGGTTACAATCTAAATAATGAGCACTTGACCTATAAACTAACTGTGAAGTACTAACAAAGTGAAGTTTATTTAGCAAAACAGATAGTATGATAGAAAGTGTCTTCAGCACTTATTTTCATATCTCAAAAAGAGAATACTCTACCTGCAGGCAGGATTTTGAAGCATTTACAGAAGTTTCTCTAAGCTATAGGACAAAGTAAATGTGAAGGGCACTGGGTAGGGACCCAGGTTAAATTGTATCTACAATATATGCACACTCACACTATTTTCAGAGTTTTCCTTGTATGCAACACTTATTCCAAGAAAAAAAATATCAAAGAACTAGTTATAACGCAGCAGGTCACTAAGATTTCAGTTTAAGTTATATTTACTACAAAGTTAAGGCACTGTAGTAAGTACTCTGTCAAAATACATCAAAACCTCAAGGTCAATAAGAAGTGCAGTAAGGCATAACAAGAACCCTTGAGGAGGAATATAGAATTTTAGTTACAATGCATATCTTAGGGTCTTTTATGAAACACACTGCCCTTGAACACACTTGTTAGAGTTCTCTCCTTTTCATCAGCTGATCACGACCATGCTCTAAAGCACTAGTTCTGCTCAAGGCTGCTCTCTTTTTAATTGTTATATACAACTCAGTGTAGGGCCCAACGGAAAAATTTGTGACATGATAACCTGCTAGTAGGTGGTGTCGCCATTAATCAGCCCTGACCAAAAGTTAACCCTATGTATAAGCAAAACAAAGCTGGTACTGACCAAGGACATACCTTGCTCCCACTAAGTAGTAGACATAATTTGCAAGCTCTGTAAAACAATAAGATAAGACTGGGGCAAAGGAATGTTGTAAATAAGTGTGGAAAAATACTAGATGTGCATGCCATTCACCCACTTAGCAAGCCCAAAAGGTATAAATAGTTAGTACGTAGCGCCCCTTAATTGGAACCTCGTCATCAGGGCAACTGCTATGTTGGCCGCCATGAGTCATCGCTCCCCATGCTCTGCACCCGCAGTTATTTAACTGGGGTTCCAGTCTGCTGAAAGGGCTTAAGCATTGGTGCTTTCCTATTTCTTTGCTTTCTTGTCTGTATTTTTAATAAATGCAGTTTTGCTTTTACTTTTTATTTTGTCTCCTGGTGTTGTGCCTACCAAACCCATCAAACCTTAGGACCTGAGCTATAGTTGGTAGCTAGTGTCCTGTAACACTCAGCCAAGTCATCACATGAAAATGGCCAAGTGCCATAGTATTATATAAACATCCCGCTTAGGTCAGAAGTGAACTGGAGGGTGGCAGCTTTACCCTGATCATTATTTGGCATTTGTCTATATCACTAAGAGATTAAAAATATTTAGCTTTACTAACAGGCTTTATTCAAGAGCAGTCCAGAACTAGAAGGAGGGAGGCAATGCAAATGCACTGACAGAGCTAAGAGAAGACTTGTAAACCAATGTCCTGACCTAATTTGTCTCTAATTATACACATTTCATTTTGACTAATAACTTGAAAGACTCTTATGTTGCAAGAGCCACAGACATTAACCTACATTGACACACGATCACTCTCTCAATTGTTTTAAAACAAATTATATGAGGGTTGGCCGTGCCTGGAGATGAGATAGTGGGCAGGGAAGACCAGGGATCATAGGGAGCACCCAGCCTTCTCTCAGTGGCTGCACCAAGCATGGAAGTTTTTCCACTTCTGCAGGCAAGGTTTCCTTGCTATGGGTTTTCTACTACTAAACAGCAGTGTTTGCACCTCTGGAAAGTATATTTGATTTATACCAGAAAGCCCATGAGTATCCACCATGGCTTGAGGTGAAGTGCAAAAATGTTGGGGAGAATGATAGATCCCAAATGAATGAGGAGATTTGCTGTCATAGGATGGTTGAAGAGAGACATAAACCAGCTATGGAAACTACACCTGTCTCGGCAACAACGATGCTACAAGGATGGATACTAACTTTTCCTGTTCTTGTTTAGGACCTCATGTAGTAAAGGTGCTAGGGGGATATATCTTATATAGAAAGAGCAATATGCTAGGCCAAGGAATGACTAGGGCATCTCCCCACACGGAGCAGAACCATCTACATTTCACATTGGATGGCATCACAAAAAGATCTACCTCTGGGTGATGCCAAGACAGACATTTTTCTTGGAATACCTTGTTCAGTTGCCATTTGTGGTCAATGAGCAAATGCCTGCTAAGGCAGTCCGCCAACGTGTTCTGCAGTCCTGGTAGATAAACTGCTTAGATCTGTCTGCAGTATGACATGCACCAGTTCTATAGTTTTACAGATTTGGCACATAAAGAGTGGGATTTTACTCCTCCTTGCCCATTGATATAATATGCTCTTGCTCTGCTGTCCAGCATCATTCTTACTGGATGACCCCAATGTGGCGTAAGAGATGGTGACAAGTATAACAAACCCCACTGAGCTAATGTGCTCAAGAGATCTGTATGCCCTGAAGTCCTGGAAGTATGTGCCCCAACCATCAGGGAGACTTCTGTAGTGATAATCCTCATGAGAGAAGACTGCAGAAACGTTAACTCACACACACACCTTCCAGATCCAGAGATCAACCTCTTTGTGACTCTTCCATCAATATAGAGACTCAAGGACCCTCCAAAGGATGGATGCTCACTTGGATAGACTATGCTTGTTGGAAGTATAGACAGTTCTCAGCCAGGCTGGAAGACAACAACACTGTAGTCTTAGTAAGAGTGCCACAAATGCACAGGTTCCCATATGGCCCAGGAGTTGCAGGCAAGCCCTTGTTGTGGCTTGAAGAGTCTGTTGTATTGCTGAAACAAGGCTGGACATTATGGTAAATCAATCCTTGGGCAAATGTAGTCTGGCAGTGGAAGAGTCCAGAGTGGCCTCAATGAGGTCGATTTGTTGAGTGAGTGGAAGAGTAGACTCTTCTGGTTTGAGAAAGAGGCCCAGGACTAAGTTTACAAGGTCACAGCTTGTTGCTTATAATCCATTTCCTTGTCTCATTCACCCACATGTCCTGAGCATTGTGTGAACATGCACAAATGATGCAATTATAGCACTTTTTGATCATCAGCATAGAATCATAGAGCTGGAAGGGATCATGAGAGGTCATCAAGTCCAGTCCCCTGCACTCATGGCAGGACCAAGTATCCTCTTATACCATTCCTGATAGGTGTTTTTCTAACCTGCTCTTAAAAACTTCCAATGATGGAGATTCCACAATCGCCCTAGGCAACTTATTCCACTGGTTAATCACCCTGAAAGTTAGGAATTTTTTCCTAATTCCCAACCAAAACCTCCCTTGATGTAATTTAAGCCTATTGCTTCTTCTCCTATCATCAATAGTTAAGGAGAATATTTTTTCTCCCTCCTCCAACCTTTTATGTACTTGAAGACAGTTATGTCCCCTCTCAGTCTCCTTTTTTCCAAACTAAGCAAACCCAGTTCTTTCAATCTTCCCTCATAAATCAAGTATTCTAAACCTTTAATCTTCTTTTTTTTTTGCTCTTCTCTGGACTTAACTCCAATTTGTTCACATCTTTCCTGAAATGAGGCACCCAGAACTGGACATGATACTCCAGCTGAGGCCTAATCTGTGAAGAGTAGAGCAGAAGAATTATTTCTTGTCTTACTTCAATACTCCTGTTGATAGATCCCAGCATGATGTTTTCTTTTTTTGCAACAGTGGTCCACTATGACACCCAGATCCTTTTCCACAGTACCCTTCCTAGGCAGTCATTGCCCATTGTGTGTGCGCGCAACTGATTGTTCTTTCCTAAGTGGAGTACTTCACATTTGTCTTTATTGAAACTTCATCCTATTTATATCAGATCATTTCACCGGTTTATCCAAATCATTTTGAATTGTGATCCTATCCTTCAAAGCACTTGTAACCCCTCCCAGCTCGATATCTGCAAACTTGATAAGTGTACTCTCTATGCCATTATCTAAATTATAGATACAAATATTTAACAGAACTAGACCAGAACTGACCTCTGAGATACCCTGCTTGTTATACCCTTCCAGCATGACTGTGAACCGTTGACAACTACTCTCTAGGAGCGGTTATCCAACCAGTTACGCAACAATCTTAGAGTGGCTCCATTTAGGTTGTATCTCCTTAGCTTGTTAATGACTGGTCTGTAATTACCTGGGTAGTCCTTATGTCCCTTTTTATAGATGGACACTATATTTGCCCTTTTTTAGTCCTCTGGGATCTCTCCCATCTTCCATGACTTCAAAGATAATACCTAATGGCTCAGATATCTCCTGAGTCAGCTCCTTGAGTATTCTAGGGTGCATATCATCAGGCCCTGGTGACTTGAAGACATCTAATTGTCTAAGTAGTTTTTAATCTTATTCTTTCCCTATTTTAGCTTTTGGTCCTATCCCATTTTAGTGCTATTCACTATGCTAGGTGTCCAATTGCCACCAACCTTCCTGGTGAAAAGAAATCATTTAATTCCTCTGCCATTTCCACATTTTCTGTTATTATTTTTCCTCTCTTATTGACAAAACGCTGTAGTGTAGACAAGGCCTTTGTCACCTGGTACCATGACATTAGAGTTAAATTGTTAATGTAAAGCTGAAGTGTAGTATTGGAAATCACATATAATTAAAATATTTTTTCATTATTTGTGAAAAGCAGGATGAGAAATGAATGGTGGGCTATAGTTTATCAAAATATTTTACCTGATCAACCAGACACTGAATATAGCAATTTAGTCAACAATAAAATTTAATTGCATAGACCATAATACACTTTGTCAAGAGGCACAGATAACATATGCACAAGTGTCCACTACCAGAATTGTGTTAATGTTAAGGGAGATTGGTGAATTATACATACACAAACACAGAATTGTCCCTTAATCTTTCCCTGTGAGAATCCAATTTAATCATGCTCACAAATATTCCTCTGTATTCAAGTTTTACTGTATTAGGGCAAGTATGCAATACTAGTTATAGATGAATTTAATAAAATAACCCTGCAGTGCAACAAAATGAATGCAAAGGAATCAAGTCAGTGGTCTATTATATTTATCTGTGTTTAGCAAAGCAGTACTTTGGTTTAACGAAGCTAAGAAAAGTAATTTATCAAATATATTAGAAAGACAAGGTGGGTGAGATAACATCTTTTATTGGACCAACTTCTGGTGGTGAGAGAGAGAAGCTTTCAAGCTACACAGAGCTCTTCTTCAAACCTGGGAAAAGTACTCCCAGGATCACAGCAAAATACAAGATGAAACACTGTTTAGCAGAAGTAGCTAGCACATATTATAAGGGAGCATTCAAGGTAGAATAGCCTGTTAAAAGCTCTACAGCAGGGGCGGGCAAACTACAGCCCAGCCCGCAGGCGACTGTGCACTGGCCCACGAGCTGCTGCTGTCCCCCCCTCCCCCAACCTCCAGCTTCAGCAGCAGCTCCACACGGCCAGAGAGCTGCTGCTGTTCCTCCTCCTCCCCAGCTTCTGCCTCTCCTTTCCTCCATCCCGAGAGAGGGGCAGGCTGGAGCTGGGTGGAAGGCAGAACAGAGCAGCCATGATGCAGCCAGAGTGCTACCTCTCTGCTTCCCCTCCCTCCCACCCAGCTCAAGGGCTGGGCTCTCAGCCACCAGGTGGTGCTGCACTGGCCCACCCCACCCAGCCAGCTATGGGGCCAGCTCTGCGCCGTGGCCCCAGCCAACTCTCTGGCTCTACACCAGTGCGCCACCCCCCCCCCCCACCCGCCACAGCTGACTGTGGGGATATGCGGCAGCTGAGAGTTGACCTGGAGCTGGGAGGAAGGGAAGGATAAAGCTGGGAGGGAGGTTCTGGGCTCCTCCCCCCCCCCCCAGTTCCCCAGGGCTGGCTCTGTGCAGCGCCCCCCTGCCCCATCCCTCAGCACCAGTTGCCTGGCGGCTAGCTCTCTGCTGGCCCCACGGCCCACCAATCAAAATTATTTCCCACCCCTGCACTACAGCCATAAGACAAAAAGAGAAGATTAATGATTGCTAGATTGTTGTAATAAACCATCAATCCAGTGTCTCTGTTCAGTCCATGATTCTCAGGCTATGTCTACCCTAGCTAGAGCCCTTACAGTGGTACGGCTATACCGCAGCAGCTGCGTCGCTGTTCAGTGTCCCGTGCAGCTAATCTGTACCAACAGGAGAGCTCTTTTCCAACAGCATAATTAGCCATCCCCAATGAGCAGCGGTAGCTGTGTTGGCAGGAAAGCATCTGCTGCCGACATAGTGCTGTCCGCACTAGGGTGTCGGTGAAACTTCTGTCAATCAAGAGTGCGTTTTTTTCCACACCCGTGATCAACAAGTTTTACTGACAGAAGTGCTATTGCAGACATAGCTTTAGTGAAGGAGAGGGAAAACTTTTTGGCCTGACCGCCACATCTGCTTCTAGGTAGGCTGGAAGGAGCTGGGCTGGGAGGGAGGAGTGGCTGCCATGCTCTAGCCCAGGCGCCGCTGCTGCACATAGTGGGAGGGGTCAAGCAGAAGGGGCGGGGCCAGGAAGGGGTGCTGCTAGGCCCACACAGTAAAAGAGGGGGTGGTGGCATGCTCTGATCAGGGCACCATCGCTGCATATGGCAGGAGAGGAGCAGAACGGCTGCTGTGATCCAGCCAGGCCTGATGAAAGGCTTGCTTATCTCTGCTATAGTGTCTAGCTGAATAATGAATTTAAACTCCCAGGCTCATCTTTTGAAAGCTTTGTGCATGTTTCCTTTGAGGATGATGAGGTCAGATACAGAGTGCTGGCTTTGATGTTACTTCACCCACCTTGTCTCTCTGATCTTCTGGGACTGACACGGCTACAACGCCATGGCATACTACACAATAATACTGAGAAGATTTGTAATTAATTTAATTTCTTTTAATGAGTGTTGAAATTCAATGTGTGTGTCTATAATGTGCCTCTAAAGGATTTGGTGTTTTAAGTAACATTTTTAATTTTATTTTTTCTTATTAAAAGAGAAACTAAAAAATAATTGCCTCTACATTCATTTCCTCTTTTCTGGGCTGTAATAACTGTGTTTTTACTGCAGCAATTGCCTTATAGGAACGTTAACTCTGCCAATTCTTCAAATAAATAGAAATAGCTTTATTTGACTACCATATGCACACAATTTGGGTTTTGAATGTCAAAATCTGGTTGGGTAATTATATTTTAAAAACCAATTTGCAAAAATCAGCCTCTGTACTATTTAAGTAATTTTGCAGTCTTTTTTTCACTGTAATATCCTCTTTAAAAAGGAATCCTTTATTTAGAAAGTGTCCATTCCCACCTGGCAATTATTTATCTTCCCAAACTCCCGATGCATCTGATAAAGTGGGTTGCAGCCCACGAAAGCCAGGGCCATCCTTTGGGGGGGACGAACGGGGCAATCGCCCCAGGCCCCGTGGTTAGGTGGACCCTGTGCTGTCCTGCTCCCAGCAGGACAGTGCGGGGCCCATGACATGGGCCCCCCACAGCCGCGCTTCCCGAAGGCAGTGGGGCGGGCCAGGAGCACTTCCCCTGGCCTGGCCCTGTTCCCCACCCCCAGGGTGGAGCAGGCAGGCCCGGGGGCAGGGCAGGTGCAGGGTCCTGGATGCAGCCACAGCAGCCTCGCTTGGGGCTGGCTCCCCACCGGAAAGGGGCCACAGTCTCGGCTCCCTGCTGCCCCCCGGGGCTGGGGCCACATCCTCAGCTCCCTGCTCCTCCTGGAGCTGGGGCTGGGATCTTGGCTGCCCAGGGCCACAGCGTCGGCTCCCCGCCGCCAGGCGGGCAGCCTTGGTTTCCGGGGCTGGCTCCCTGGGAGGCGCCTGGAGTCCCTGGGGGCAGAGCGGGCCGGCCCTCTGCACTCCCCACCAGCATGGGGGGGCAGGGCCCCGCTCCCCCCAAGGGACGGCCCTGACAAAAGCTTATGCCCAAAGAAATTTGTTAGGCTTTAAGGTGCCACAGGACTCTCTTTGGTTTTGCAGTTATATCAAATACCTGAGATGGTTATGATATTTATGCTGAAAATGTTCTTGGACCACAGTATTAAAACATACTTCAGACATCTTTTTGTGTGCTCATCTGCAACACCCCATTAAGGTAGATATCTCCCATTTTTCAGACAAAAATTAAGCCAAAAATTTTGTGTTTTACCCATGCCTAGTCAGAGCTTGGATTAGAGATCTGGAGCACAGCTAGATTGGAAACTGTTTTCCATTTCTTGGGAAAATGTCACAATTTTCAAAAATGTCTCCATCCCAAATAGCAAAACAAAAACAAAACAGAAAACTAATCTAAAAAATTGTTGTGAATGACCATCAGAAAAAGATTCAGTTCAGATCAATTGAAACATTTTGATTTCCACTTACATTATATTAATTTAAAAATTGACAGTTTTGCAACTTTTTCCCAAAATGCTTTGGGATTAGAAATTCCTCAGAACTGATCCTTTTCCTGCAAAGAGGTTGTTTCTGATGAATCAGCATTTCCTGGGGAATAAATTAAAAATTTAAAAAATTTTTAAAAAAATTAAAAATCCCACCAACTCTGCACAAGAGGACCTAACTTTCAGGCCTGGGCACAAATCAATAGTCTGATCAACACAACTCTAGAAATTGCTATGTACACAACAGTGGAACATCAATGCCTTGCCAAAACCCCTTCATTACTTTTGCAGTAATATGGTGAAGTCTTAAACAAAATGGTTAGAATCAGATGGTATTTTTACCCCCACAGGTTTGCAATAGTATCTCTGTGAAAGAGACTTGTGCTGTGCCCACTATTACACTATCTGGGCACCACACAAGGTTATTCACTCCATTTAATCAGGATAACTCCCTAAGTACGGTGCTAAGCCTCAATGTCCTACTGGAGGGGACATCTGTGTAATGGGATATAAAACATGGGTCCTGACTATTTTTCATTATTAAAGGTTCCACGGCATATTCTGCGGAAGAGAAAAGGTGGGGTTAAACTTGGCGTCCTGGACAAATTCCAGTTTGGGTAGTTATGTTTTGCCTACCTAGAGATCAAGCCAACTGAAGTTTCAACTGAATACAGTATTTCCTAAGCCAGTGAGTTTCAATTTTTTTGCATTTGTGGGCCCCTAAAAAATTTACTGGAGATGTGGATCCCTTTGGGAATTCAACCTGTGGTCCATGGGCTCCTAACAAAGTTCTTAGACTGAACACTGACTCGATATATTTCATCTATAAATGTTGCCCATGGTTGACGCATGGCATTTCACGCAGCATGAGAAAGGACACTCAACTGTGAGCATCTATGGTAACAACAATGCTTCTGGGTTTTGACTATGGGGTGGGTGAGGAGTATTCACATAATTTTGATTGACCAAAAAAATGGAATGCCTTTTTTGGGATCTGGAACTTTATTTTCATGGTCACCGTTGTGGAAAAAGAGACATACATGTCCTTGACTAGATCTGGCCCTGAGACTGTTTTGCCCAGCAATGTATGCAGACCTAGTAATTGGCTATGCAAAGACATAGATCTGGGTAACCTTGCAAAATCAGCAGCAGCAGAGTTCCTGAAGCTGGTTCAGACTGGCAAAAAACTACCCCAAAGTAAAAACAACACTAAGGAATGATTTTGCAAGCATAGGGGTGTGCCTATAAAAGCAGCGCCCTGAGAACAGCAAGGGCAGAGTCGACAGGAGTAGCGC
This sequence comes from Pelusios castaneus, assembly GCA_007922175.1. Taxonomy (NCBI): domain Eukaryota; kingdom Metazoa; phylum Chordata; order Testudines; family Pelomedusidae; genus Pelusios; species Pelusios castaneus. Next base: position 4,485,667 of record ML685798.1, read on the forward strand.
CCTGACAAGCCGTCGGACTGATCACCCGCAGGCAGCTCCCCGGTCCTAGAATCTTTGGACCAAAAGAAGGCCACCCTAGAATCGTTTGGGTTGGTAACCGTGCACGAGAACCGGAACCAGTCTGCACTGCTGACTGATAACTCGCAGATAAAGTATCAAAACAAATAAGAAACCTGTAACCAGAATGCTATTGCAGCTGCTTCTGCTTGTTGTTGGGTAAATATGTCTGCAAATGATACTAATTGTAGCTAAAAGTTACTAACGGGGCTATTTGTGGGAATAGGAGGAGGAATAGTTATAACCTTGCTTTAGCTTGTAGGATTTGGAATGCTGTTTGTATGTTTGCTGTGTTGTTTTAGGCAATTAAGAGATAGTGATTTGTTTTAAAGTATTTAGTCAATAAAAGTTACATAAAACAGTGTACACCAAAATCAGTGGTCTCAGGCATCCTCCTTGAGTCCCTGCATACCGCTCTTGCATCACAAAAGAACAGCAACCGTCTGCAGACCACAGACTGAGAACCAGAGTCCTAAACCATCATGTACTGATGCTGGCCCTTATTAAACAGTAGCCTTACTCCATCAGATCATCAGGGATCCAGAGGAGGTAAAATGATTCAGGCATCAATACCATATAAATTACTTTATAACACTCATATGGATGGTGTGATATACCCTAATTATGAAACTATAAGGAATTGTTTTAACAAAGGATATTTGGCAGTACTGAAATACTTGACTTCCCTCCAAATAAATCAAGTAGTAAAATTAATTATTTTCAGTTTTACAAATACACATATTGTAACACATTCACTTCACCATGTTCTATCCAATATGTTATAGGGTACAGAATTTCAGTATGCCAGCTCTTTATATTTTATAAGGGTATTCACTTACTAAGAGAGGTATCATACCTCATTCTCCTGCAAAAGAGTATAGGACAAAGTGATTAATCTCTTGCCACACAATTATCCTTTTGTATAAAATGTGCTTTGGAAATAACATTTTTTAAAAATTATTGCTCATTATAATAGCAGTTCTGTTGAATTTCTCAATATTGGTAAATTTTTCAGTCATACCCCATGTGCAACATTTTGGGGTTTCTGTAGGCATACTGCCCAGTAGCAAACTACTAAAGAAAGGAAGCCGTTATGATTAATTGAATTATTTCCAAGACAAATTTAAAATTTTATACACAGAAATGAATAGTTCTTCACTGATTAAGTCGCTTTCATCTTGTGATCTATGGACCAGCATATATATGGCTCAGAATCTGACTTTTAATTAAGTGCTGAATATGGATTTCTGGCAGAGGAGTATCAGTAATAAAGCCTTTCCCGTGACCTCTGTTTAATCACAATAAAAGTAAAAGTAAAGATCCTGATCTACACCCTCACTTATACCTAGGACTTTAGAAATCATTAATAGGTCATTTATATCAAGTAATAACAAAACCAAACATTTATTCCTTGGTGGGAAATGGCAAAAAGAGGAGGGAAATGAATGTAACAGGAAAAAATTTAAAAGGAACTGAGCAATGCAGAGTATTATCCTATTAATTTGTTCAGTAGCTTATGACTGAGATTTAATGAAATAACTACGTTGATAAAAAAGACGCACTCATTTCAGATAGTTTAAAAAATGCAGGTGAAACATCTCAACCTTTGATTTTTATATTAGCAAGTAAAAGGACAATTTTGCACCAGACAGATCTATGCACTAAGACTGGCTGAAAGATACAAATTTCATTCACAAAACATTTGCGGGAGTTTTGACATTTATTTTCATTCCGATGTGGAACAAAAGCAATATATTTCTAAGTTGTTTTGTGAAAACTGTCAAAGGTCCATGGGCACACCTCAGAATAGCCAATAGTCTGGTCACTGAACTTAAAACAAGAAGAGACACTAGACCATCTAGTCCAACTGCCTATATATATCACAGGCCTCCCACACCCACATACTAAACCCAATCACCAAAATAAGTATTATAGCCCATAGAAGACTAGACTATTGTGTGCCACAGGCAGGGAACAGGAAGGGCCAAGGGGTAGTAGTGTTCTGCTTGATTCGCACCAGAGACTTTAACCTGTATCTCCCTCCTCCCAAGTGTGACCCCTAACCACTGGGTTATTGGCTATTCTGGGGGTGTCCCGTCATCCTGCCAAGATAAAAAATTCCATTGTAGAACTGAGAAAGCCTCCCCTCAAAAGTTTAGTCAAAAATGAATGAGCAAAAAACTCCAACACTGTGGCAAGACCAGGAATGGCATCTGTTTTAAAAACCACAGCTGGAACAGAGTTCAGAAACACACTCATTTCTGTTTTTCAATCAGCTCTGCCTACAATGCTATTCAAACATATTTAAACAGAATTTAAAAATGCAGTTGAGGTAACAACAGAGGTTCCGCACAAAATCTGTAGTATAGCTGAAATCTTACTGTGTTAGCCGGTGAACAAAATCAGTGCTGCCATTCAAGGCTGTCCCTGGGGGTGGGGAGATGGGGCCCAGGGCCAATTGGCCTGTGGGGGCCCCGCCCTCGCCTCGGGATCCGCTTCCCCACCCCGCCTCTGGGCCATCTGCTCTACCATGGGGGTGGGAAGACCAGCCCAGAGGCCAGGCTTTGCGCTCCCGTCCTCCTGCCTTCTGCTTGCTGCCAAAGGCAGTGGAGTGGGAGCAGGGTGAAGTGCAGCAGAAGGCCTGCGTAACCACAGGGCTCGGGGTGGTCTCCCTGCCCGCCCTCCCTAAGTGCCAGTAGGCTTGTAAAAGCATGTGAAATGGTTTAACTAAAAAAAACAAAAAACACCCCACTGTTGTAACAATTATTGCAACCCCACCTAACACTGTTAAATCACTTTCAGGAACTCTGTGAAGACTTTCGGTGCAGAAGATGAAGACAGCCATGCTGTAACCTAAGAAACCTTGTTCACAATGTCCATAAGGGTAGCCGTGTTAGTCCAGTTCAGCAAAACAAACAAGGAGTTCTCTTCAGAAAAAAAATGTGAAAAATAAAGCTGTTAGTCTTTAAAAGTGCCACAGGACTCCTTGTTTGTTTTGTTCACAATGAACACTGAAAACATACTATAAGTGAGATAAAATGTTTAAAAGTATACTCCTTCTAAAACTGTGCTAGACAACCATATAAGGAGACATTACCTTATCTCACAAAGGGTATTGTCCATATTTTGACCTGAGGTGTGTTTCCCATGATTCACCTATCACTGGAAGTTGGAAGCCCTGTTGAGAGTGGGGTGGCAAGCTACGGAACAGCAATGTTCACGACAAGATTATTTTAACTTTTCCAGAAGGGGGAGGGAGGAGGAAAGACAAAGAAACAAATAATCCACTAGAATGATGTTAGTCCTATTTGAACATGTCTACATATCAAGCTGGGGATCTGATTTCCACGTCAAGGAGACAAACTCATGCTACTTCTGATTGTGCTAGTATACTAAAAATAGAATACAGAAGACATGGTGTGAGAAGTGGGACAGGCTACCCAACTTGGACGGATGTAAAAATAACCATTTTTCCATTAACTTTGCAACTCTGAAGCCTAAAGTAGAAAGAGGAGATGCCTCAAAGCCATTTTATTACTAGGGAGAGTTATACTAAATGCATAAAAATGGACACTAAGTGGGCCTTTTCTAAATACATCTTTATAGGGAAAGATATTAGCCTTTGAAAGTTAAGCTGTCACTATTTCAAGGCTATTTTTTTGCTCAATGAGAATTTAATTGAAAATATACTAACCATCATCAGAACAGCAAATGTAAGAGCTTTGATTAGACATTACACATTATTGATTGATTCAGCTATCTTCATTTTAATTTTGTAGCTCTATGTAACATTAAGCCATGCAGGTTTGTGTTTTAATGGTCCATTACTGCCTCAGATGCACCACGAGGCATGATAAATTAGACACTGCTCTTTTATAATAAGATTTATTGATTTGTATATAAAAGTCTATTAAGACTGAAAAAATGTTTTACAGTACATAAACCTGTCAGAGAAAGACAGGTAGTAAAAATGCAAATATTGAACTTCCAATTTTAAACATTAGTATCAGTTAGTACAACTGATAATGTACCATTGTGTTCTTATATATTCTGCCTTCTTTCCCTTTTTAGAATGCTAGTGTAAAACAAGGATATATCATTTCAGACCTTTCAAAAATATTCCCCCTCCATTCTCCTCACCTCTTATTTCCCGAGTCTAATGACTGGTTTTAGAGAGCGTGTTTTGGCACACATATAGGGGCATACACCTCTCCAGATACTTAAAGTAAGGACTGAATGATGGATCACCGACAAGACAAGTCTGCAAAGTGGCATTAAACTCCTCCCTGAGGCCCCAACTCCTTTGCTTTGGAAATGACCCAATGCACTTATACTATTAGCAATCAGTATGTCAGTTACTAAGATAGCACAGGGACATTTAACAGATTTCTTGTTTTCTGTTTCAACAGCAGTTTCACTTCCAGTTAGCTGCCAAAATCAATCTTTGTCAAAGCCCACATAAATCCTGAGGACTGTGATATACACAAAATTATAGAGACTTCCAGCCAAGACAAGTGGCAAGAAATATAGTCCAATTTAGCTCATGTATACTCCTGAGGAAACGCTGCACCTCCCAAAATTAAAAATTCTGTACACTATATTTTAAAATTCTGCATATTTAATGTGTCAAAACACCACAATATAATCCAGTCTTTTCAGTTATTTTGATAATTTATTTCAAAATACCTGTCAGCAAGTACATCTGTAGCAATACACCCAACAAAAAGATTCAGGAAATGTTTTTGACCAATAGATTCCTTGCTAGGCATTTTAGCCCCTCTATGTGGCTCCATAGAGCAGATGGCAATAGTCATATTTTTGTGCGTGTCAGAGACAGAAGACTTTAAGGGCACATCTACACAGCAAAGAAAAACCTGCAGCTGGGCCATGCCAGCCAACTTGGGCTCACAAAGCTCAGGCTAAGGAGCTCTTTCATGGCTGTGCAGACTTCTGGGCTCAGATCAGGGATGTTGCTATGGGTGGGCCAAGGCCCACACACCTTGAAAGCCAGCCCATCCAAGCTCCACTTAGCGACCTGCAAAGCTTTCTCTGCTGGTGGCTTGCCACTCTGCTTCCTGAACTTCCTTCCTTCCTTCCAGCCATGTGACTGGAAGAAAGAAGTTTGGGTTTTTCAGCCAGCCCACCCCTGACAGCCAGAGGCCCTGCCAAAAGGTCAGGTCTGACTATGACCCTGGCTTCGATTCGAGCCAGAGCTCTGGGACCCTCCTCACCCCCCTGCAGGGTCCAAGACTCCAGCAATATAACAGAGACCTGCCTCTCTGCACCAGAGACACTGTAGTAATGAGCTAAAGGGACAACCTCACCCACTCGCCCAGCCCACACCCCTAATCCAGGTGTGGGACAAAACAGGCTCAGCCTGGCAAGATCCAACTTAGTCAGGACCGGATCAAGGCCTGGGACTGGCCCCCTTTGTGGGGTCCCACATTGCCCTCCATGATGGGAAGCAGGGTCAGAGGTTTCAGGGCCCCAGCCAGCACTACAGAGCGGGTTGGGCAGGCCCCGGCCACCGCTGCTGTGGGCCAGCACTGCGAGGGGGAGGGGGGGCAGCAGGAGGGTGGACGCTGCTAGGGAGTAACTACAGGGGGCCCACACTTCTGCACGGTGGGGGCATGCTGCTGGGGGTTGGAGCCGCAGGCCCGTATAAGCCAGCACTTCTGCTGAAGGCAGCCAGGGGGTTAAGCCCCTGTGGTAATCTGGCCCTGGGCTTAGCATGGGGGGATCAGGTGCAGGGGAACGGGCCCCTGCTGGGGAGTACAGGTGAAGGTGAATGGGGCTCAATGTGGGGGGCTTGACAAGAAGGGCCTGAACGTGGGAAGCTCAGTGGCAGGGATACTGCTTCTGAGTAAGTGGGGGTTGGTGCGTTGGGGGTCCATTTGTAGCTGACTGGTGCTCAGTGGAGAGTGGTCTGTGTGCAGGGTGGTGGGACGTGTCAAAGGAGTCTGGAATGGGGAGCATGGGGCTCAGCAAGGGCACCTGGATTGGGTGGATGCAGGGCAGGTCCCCGTGCAGTAACCTCTCCTGCCCCAGCTGGGGAGAATTAAGGATAGAAAGCAGGGGCTTGTACGGAGCTTTGTACCATCAGGGGCGGTTCCCAGAGGTAGGACTGACCCAGCTCTGGGAGCATCCCACAAAGGAAAGAAGTAGTCTCATCTCTGTGCAAGCCCAGCTGGGGCTAGGAGCACCTGGAACAGCCACAGGTTCCCCAGCCAGCAGTGCCCAGCCTTGGCCCCAAGCACACTGTAATAGCAAGCAAGAGGGACATAGTATCACTCCTCACACACCAGCCCTGCCTGCCCCACAGTGATTTACATCTCCGCTGTCAGCAAGGAAACATGACGGTTCTTGCAGCTTCCCTTTCAGAAGTCATTTTCCTGCAGGGACACAAAGAAATCTAAGGCCACAAGAATTCTGCACACGTACAGTGACCTAGAATTCTCTCAGGAGTACACGTAGCACGGCTACTTTCTGTTGAGCATGGATGTTCTAGTTCAATTGTTAAACAAATATCCAGGTCAAGACAAGATGGTGACAGTGCCATGACCAGATCTGAAAGGCAAGAGCCACAGTGAACTATAATGCGTGTTCCAGTTTCCCCAAATCAGCAGGAGTAATAAACGGGAGCATGCCATGATTCACATATTCTCATCCAACACAAATTGTTCACCGTATATAGTGGCTTTACCCTGTCTACACTGGGGCTTGTTTAGAACTTATTCCAAACAGTTCCAGCACAGTATTTTAAATATCATGTACATACCTAACACTATTCAAAAACATTCATCAGTTTATCTGAGGTTTCCCAACAGGGCCCACCATCTTAATATCTAGAGGCTAAGCAGTCAAAGTGACTACATCAGGGCCTCTCCTTACAACACAATAATGCTCGAACCATCTCGCTGCAGGGTTTGATCTTGCCTGCAGAGATACCAAGCAGGGTTATATAACCATAGCACAGAAAAGCCACGTAAAGACCTGTACAAAGGCTAAATCTGCATACAGTAAATTAAACCTGCTCAAAATGTTTCACTGAAATACAGGAAGACACAGAACTCCCTGCTACTCCTCAGAAGGTCAGGAGCTATATCTGCCTCACATAGGGCTTCAGTGATTTTGGCATTGTCTATTTCTCATACCTCCATTCAATCTTTTCTCCCAGGGTTACATCATTTTTTATTTAAAAATTATCTAAAAACAGACCAGAACACAACACACAGGCTCTCTTTAGGGAAACCCCAGATGTTAATTCCACTTCTTTGTGTGGAATTGACTGTTGGTTGTCAGGTACCCCCCTACAACATGGGGAGCTGGTAGGCTGGTTTTACTTCAGAGCAGTGATAACAGGGTTGATCCCAAATTTGAGTTTCACTACTGTGAAAAGGAGTTGTTCCTGTGGTTTGGAAAAGCTGGTCCTCCGAAGAGATCAGGTGAGGGTTGTGGGCTACACAGCTAGTCTCTCAAAGACACTAAAAGGAAAATAAGTTCACTATTCGTCATCCTTATACACTGGAACTGTGGAGAGTTCCCATCCCACTCCTCTTCCCTAAAGAGTTGGGGTACCTATTCCTTTCACTTGCTTGGCAGATGGAATCACCATTTGGGTGAAGACAGTGCTGCACCATGGATTCAAACTGCATAAAACAAAGCTGTGCTTAACCACTATTTATAACTAGGCTTGGCAGGATTAGATGATTGATAAAGGTCAATTGCATCGCACACACAAGCTAGCAAAAAATGTTTGCCTATCTATACATTTCTGTTATGATGGAAAGAAAGAAAAATGCTGCTTCAAAAATTAGAATTTGATTAAAGGCTGTTTATTTTGACATGTGATGTTGACAATTTATATTCTAATCGTGATAAAGCTTTAACTTTTGAATCTCAATGTTCACTAATTAAATAATAGTCAGACCCACCCCCATAACTTCCTACAACTGTGAAAACGTAAACTGAAAAATGAGGACGCTTAAGATCCATAAATTGTTAATTCTGCCAACCCTATTAACAACAGATGTAGGTAGCACTATTTGGTGCAATGCTAAGGCAGAGCCAAACATCTTGACTCCAGTTTGCCAGCTAGTCACATGTCTATACCAAGAGCTCCTAGCTGGTATAAGAATACCAGCATACCAACCTGCCAAAGAGCTCCAAGTGCGCTGCGGCTACACCAGCAAAGCTGTGGTTTGAACTGGTATGCTAAACCTCACTCCTATTGCCTTTTCCAGTCTATGTCTCTTGTCCCCTCCATTTTTTTCAAACGAGGATCATACCTTCTTCATAACCCTAACTGACCAAGTTATGCTCAAAGAAATGTGTAGCGTAGACCAGGCCTTTGGAAGCAAATCTATTACTAAGTGGTAAAGTGATTTATAAAAATAAAAACTCAGCATATTTTTAACTGTCATGGACGGACATCACATAGTATCAACAGATACTATTTAAAAAGATGCAACTAACATCAAAAAGAAATCACAATCTTTTCAACAACAGTGTGTGTACTACCCCATATATGGTGAACACTTTCTGGGTTCTAATGAATTCAGTGACCTCAAATTTTGGAGTAAGCTCTTGGGGCAAGGTCTGTGCCTTCTTCTGTGTTTGTACTGAACTTACCACAGCGTGGAAACTATTTATACTCTTGAACTACACTGGCAATTATTTTTATCAATAGGATAGGGCAAATTTTAAACACCCACATTAGGAGACTATTTCTTTCATTCAAAGCATTATTTCTTTTTCTTTAAAACAACAACTGCTGACATGATAACCAGAATTTTCATCAGCCCTGTCTGTTAATTGGAAATCTTTCTCAGAAAGATTATTTGAAATTATTTCTTCAGTTTGAAAGCATAACAGGCACATCTAAGATGACTATACATTAAAGACTTTTTAGCTAACTGTTATTCCAAAAGCAGTTTTCATTGCAGGAAGAGAAAAAAAAAGTCTGTGCAAATAAATTAAGTTGTATACTGTGGTGCAATTCAACTTCAGCATGTTTTTTAACAACAATCTATTTTATAAATCTCCATTTAAGCCTACAAAGACTATATTCTGAAATACATTTTTTATAGTTTTTTTCACTGTGGAAAACATGCCTATTATCTCTTAGTCCAGTTAGTCAGGGTAACACAAAATAATTATTTGAACCATGTGAAAGACAAGGACAGTTTTGACTTTTTAAATCAGTATTAAGAATGTAAATACATGAATTGCAATAATATTTTCTGTATTCAAAATGAAAAACTGATACAAAATTCAGTGTTTAAATTGGTGGTGGGCTAGAGGTCATTATGGCACATCTGTTCTCTCCAACCGTTGCTGGTTGAAGAAAAAAAAGACAGACAAGCTGCCTCTCCAACTCCTCTCCTCTTTTCTCTCCCAATTCATTTTTATTTTTTTAAACAATAGCAATGAAGAAGAGAGGCATGGCATCACTCTCTCTATTTGCTTCACACCACCCTCCCTCCTTCCCACACTGATAGTTTCAATATTTGTTTATTATTCGGTTATAGAAACAGAGACTGAGTGTTCCTAAATTCTATAGAACTTAATTGAATTATTTTATAAGGGATTCTAGCACACCAAAAGTTTTAAGAAAGTATTTGTTGAACTTTTATGCCTTCATACAAGACTGGTGAAAACTTCAGGACAGTTTCTGACACTTAAGAACATACAATGGAATCTGGATAATACATTATTGAAACCCAACATATCTGGTTTTTTAAATTCTACTAACATTTAAAAACAAACAAAAAAGTTATGTCAATATTGGTGTAATGCAGATTAAAGTTTAAAAGACACACCAAAATAAAGTGAAAGTTAAACAAGAGAAGTCTGCTTAGGAAACTCAAAAAGCAATGCAGTCTCTGAAAACCTTATTAGAGCAAACTTAAACACTGCACATTCCAAAAGTAGTCACGAATGCTCTGGATGGTCCTTAAACTTAACAGACATAGCTAACATGAAATGGATATCAATGGTAGAGGTTTCTGTGAAGAACTCTTTGTCCTGTACACGAGGCCTTGAAAGACGGCATGGCCCTAGTGATACTAGTGTGAGTAAATTTTTATCCGGACTGGATTGAAGTATGTGATTATCTAGTCTTTCTGCACAGTTCCAGAATGTTTATATACATAAATGGACTTTGTGTATTGTTTTTGTTATGACTAAAGCTATTCCTCTCTTGTGATAATAAAGATAAAAACTGATTGTTATTTATTTACCATATTAACATTTTTAAGCTATGTGAACTAGAGCCTGTTTTTCAGTTGATTTGATGGTAGTCTTTCCACGCTTTGCCAGAGAGGTCCACTGAAGAGAAAAAACTCTCAAGTTGTTTATACTTATATGATCCAATATTAATAGCAGATATTTATCCTAATGTTGGAATTAATCATGTTTCTATTAACAAAAAATGCACAAACACCATGAATATTGAATATTAGTCACAACTGTAACCTATAAAAGGTGTCTTCTATAACAAGAGCCACAAAACCTTGAGCAAAGAATCTCAAGCTAATTCATTAAACTGAGAAAATGTATAACGAATAAATGACTAGTTACTGCCAATGCAAGATGAAAAGTTCGATTTAGCCTCCCTCAGTTCTCTACCTTTCTGGGTTAAAGCTCTTTTGGAAAAGCCTAGAAGCATCAGAACATCTACACGATCCAAACGCAGCTTCTTTCCCCAAATCTGTCATACAAAGTCATTTTTCTTCTCCCAGAAGTGTGGTTCCTGAGCCCCTCCCAAATCTGGAAAGGTTAAAGATTTGTTTGCCACCTCTTAAGCTGCCACCCTGCCAATCTAGATAGACTAAATGTAAGTGTATAATTTTTTCAGTACCTCCCTTTCTGTAATTATAAAGCTTGTGTCCCACACCCTCTTCAGACTGGGGATCTGGGGATAGTGGGTTTAAGAAAGCACAATACGGATTAAGAAAAAAAACTTCCATTGACACAGGAAGGGAAGGTGCCAAGCAGTTAGAGTCCCACAGCCAGGCCTTAGGCATTACAACCTACTCAGTCAGTAATGCGAATTCAGTGAACAGAACAACGGTTATTACTGGGTCAGTGACTGAAAGGAGATTACATCGGTAGTTCAGAGACCTGAATCTGTAGCCGCTGTTGCTCCAGGTAAAAAGCCTTACATTATCAGACTACTTTGAAAATGATGGGAAGGAGTATAGTCAGCTTTGCACACTTGATTCCTCTTCACAGCAAAGTCAAGACCCAAACAAAAAAAACCCACAACAGGGTCCAACTCAAGGATAAGACTACATACATGCACTCACTACTGTTCCCATCTTTCTGTAATATTCCAGTGCAAGTAAAAGTGCCTCCCTCTGAGCAGCTTTACTCAAGCTGCTACAGGAGTACTCAAGAAAAACAAGAGAAATGAGGAGAAGCTCAATGAATTCTTTACGTCAGTCTTCACTGCAGAGGATGTGAAGGAGATTCTCATACCTCAGCCATTCATTTTAGGTGACAAATCTGAGGAGCTGTCACAGATTGAGGTGTCCATAGAGATGGTTTTTGAATTGATAAATTAAAGCCAGTATTAAGTTACCAGGACCAGATGGTATTCGGCCAAGAGTTCTGAAGAAAATTGAATATGAAATTGCAGTTGTATGTAAACGATCATTTAAAGCAACTTCTGCACCAGATCCCTGGCAACTTCAAGCCACAAAGCCTAACTTCAATACCAGGCAAACTGGCCGAGACTATGGTATGGAACAGAATTATCAGAAGTATGGATGAACGTGATTTGCTGGGAAAGAGCGAACACCGCTTTTGTAATGGGAAATCACATCTCACCAATCTGTTAGAATTCTCTGAGGGGTCAACAAACATGTGGTCAAGGGTGATCCAGTGGATATACTGTACTTGGAATTTCAGAAAGCCTTTGTAAAAGGTCCCTCAGCAAAGGCTTGTAAGCAAAGTAAGTGGTCATAGGATAAGAGAGAAGGTCCTCTTATGACTAGATTACTGGTTACAAGATGGAAAATGGAAAGTAGGAATAAATGGTCAGTTTGGAGAGAGGTAAAGAGTGGTGGGTGACCCCCAGAGAGATGTACTGAGACCAGTGCTGTTCAACATATTCACAAACATTCTGGAAAAAGGGGTGAGGTGGCAACATTTGCAGATGATGAGACGATGGTTAAGTCCAAAACTGACTGCAAAAAGAAAACTTCACAAAAGTTGGAGACTGGGAAACAAAAGGCAGATGAAATTCAGCGATGATAAATGCAAAGTAATACATATTGGAAAACATAACCCCAACGATACATATAAAATGATGGAGACTAAATTAGTTGTTCCCACTTAAGAAAGATCTCGGAATCACGATGGATAGTTAGTTCTCTGAAAACATCCCCTCGTTGTTCATGCTCTGTGTCCCTAGACCTCTGACTTCATTGCCAGGATTGCCTCTGGAGCCTTTTTAAAAAAAAAAAAAAAAAACAACAACAAAAAAACCACACACCAGGTTCCCCTCTCCCCCCATAAAGTTAATATAATACCATTTTTTGCCCTGTGTAAGTTTTATTGCAAGTAACATTATAGTTTTAGCCATCAAATAATGACAATAGAAGAAAATAGTCATATCACTTGGCATGTGCTTCTGCATGAAAGCAACTTGGGAAGTCAGTAATATAGTTGTCTAACAAACATTTAGGGCCCCTTTTTATAGTAAGAGAAAAAATTCATGCATAAGGCAACTGAAATTCAAACATCAATAGAGCTGAAGATTCTGTTAGTTTCATAGTGGATGGAGGGCCCAGGTAATTGTATTGCTGTCACTTCAGGGGGATCCAAGTGCGGGGAGGGTTCAAACTGGGCCAGTTCACTGCAACTCAGCAAGCTGATGTGTCTTTTGAGGACTGTCTTCTTGTGCCGCACTACCTCATATCAGTTTTTAAGTCTTTGTTTTTACCCTTTATGCATGATGAAAACCTTCAAATTTTGAGTTCCTGAATCTGCTCACAGCCCGAGAAAATAAATTTGAGAGGGTGTGAACTGCACATATTAATTTAATTATGTCTTAATGCAAAAGCCTAATGATGGTGGCTTAATCATGAACTCTATTAACTACTGGAATGCCCAGTTGAAGTACCCAAGAACCCCACCCCCCCACCCCCCAAAAAACAAAAAAGGAGAAATTGTATTGTGGAGACTAATCCAGTTATTCCATTCGGAATATGCAGATCCAGACACAAAAGAGAATGCAGTGTTATTTGATCTTTTCCAAACTGTTAGGGAAAGAAAATAATGAGAAATACAGACCATTCTCAATATAACATCTTCTGGGAAGTTAAACTTATTTAAAAATTATGAAAAACATTATTATAAGAAAAACAGCCTTTAAATGCAGTTGAGGATTCAAAATACCAGAGTGTTGCAGCAAAAAAGCATTGAATTAATATCACATGAGCATACAGAGGCCTCATTCAGGATGTTTCTTTGTGGCAGGCACTGTCCAATCACATGCCCTAAATCATGGCTCTAGACAAGTGGACCATATTTATTTATATATGTTCTAGTCAATGATGCTCTGCACAGATGCAGAGGTGCAGCCATGCAGACCTCACTTGCAGGGTCAGGATACAGACCAGACAGACCCTGCCCCAAGTAACAGTGCCCACCCCATAACGAAGGTTGTAGTAACACTGCAAAACCCATCTGTTCCCAGAACCATGGGAGAGGTGAAAAGCAGGATCTACCACTGTGTACTCTATGGACAAAGTATGTGAACCTAAGTGGCTGAATTTGATGCTTTGTTGCCAGATTAAACAGGTCTCTATATATACGCACACCTTATTCAGATTAGATGCTCACTCAACAGGTTATTCACTCATGTGTGTACTTTAAAAACTGTTTAATATAAAGACGACTGGATAGCCAAGATTTACATCCCACACCCTGCAGGAAAATAATGTGAAATTTTTTCCCTCTCCCTCTATATATATATGATTGCAGTAAAAGAATTACTAAAATAGAGTAAGCACATCACATTGTTTTTATACTCCTGAAACACAGAGCTACCCTCACCCACCAGCAGGCTCTCACAAGAAGCAGACATTTTCAAATTCTTTGCCACACAAATGGATGTAGGCTCTCTTAAAGATAGTTTGTCATTTTGCACATTATTCTGAGTATTGTATATTTTAGAACAAAAGTTAGAAGAGAATGCCAACAACATTTTTAAATGAGAAAATTGACATATGATAAATCTGTTTAAATCTCATTGGCTTCACAGCTTCTCTAAATTTGTTTAGAGGAATATCTCTAAGTAAATAGAGAGCCAAAGATTGAGTGGTTCTATAAACAGTAGGCGTAAACATTATTAATTGGAGCACCTGAGACGCATGCTATTTTACATATTTATCTCGCTTATCGACAGTATTGTAAAGCTTATATTAGTTACGTTTAGTGAGCAATGAGCATGGCAGAGTGTGTAGTAATCTCCCCTTTCACACACCCACACAAAAGCCAACTGCGCCACACGGGACATGGAAAACAAAGCACCACCTTGATACTCTTTAGAGGCAAAATGCACTTTCAAAAGAAAAATAGAAACAAGTAAAAACAATTAAAGTAGCTCATTAAAAATATTTGACTGTGAACTTTTAAAACGTCTTACATTTTTTTCACTACATCCTCTCAAGCCCAACTTTGGCATATTTTTACAAGCTAAGCCAATCTTTAGTAATGCCTGAAGACAGTGGTTCCCAACCTTTTTGGCTCAAAGGCCACAGATATTTTTACAACTCTGAAGGGCCACCAGTCTCTGTCAGCAGCCCCCTGACCCCTGCAGTCAGATAGGAGTTCAGTGAGGAGGCTGCCTCCTTTCTGCTCTCTCATCTCCCTGGCTGCAGCAGGGAAACTGAATGCATCCTATAGCCAAATGCGCTCCACTTGAATCCTTAAAGGAGTGGCTCCATTCTGCAGCCAGGGGGATGGAAGATCAGTGCTCCTCTCCCTCTCGTTCCTGCAGGGACCCCAGCATCTGTGGGCCTAGGTGGAGCCCATTGCCACGTTCCTTACCATAGACATGGGGAGAGGAGCAATGATCTCCCATACCCTTGGCTGCAGCAAGGAGCCTGCACTGGGGTTTTTAGCCCTGCAGAAACATGTTCTGCCTGGGTCCTTAGGCTGCGGCTCTCTTTTGCACCCAGCAAGAGGGGAGCCGGGGACCACTTTGAAAGCCCCTAAGGGCCACTTTTGGCCCCTAGTCCATAGGTTGGGAACCACAGCCTTAAGAAGTATGAAGTAAAAAGGCAATACAGCTCCATAATGACCTGAAAATCAAGAAGAAATCCTGGAAAAAGTGAAAAAAACAACACAAGCATGTAGGGAGAAAACAAACAGTTAAAGCACAAAGGGTGCGTCTACACTTGTAAATTAAGTCGACTTAAGCTTGCTTAAGTCGACTTAGTTTACTCTGCGTCTACACCACACTTTCCTTAAGTCGACTTAGGGCTCTCCAGAACTCCCCCACTGCCCTCCCTGCCAGGGGGGCTGGCACAGGGAGCCTGGCATGCCCCCCCACAGGGCAGGGCAGAGCCCTGCCCACCCTGCCCCTACGCCCTGGCAGGATCCCTGTCCCCCTTTGCCCCATTGTACCCAGGTACAATGGGGCAAAGGCTGAGCCCCCTGGCACTTGGCCAGGGGTGCCCCCCCGGCCACCGTGGACCTGTCCCAGGTCCACCTAGCCCCTACAAGTTGACCTAGGTGTCTAGTGTGGACATGCTAAGTCAACTTAACAAAGTCAACTTAGCTAAGTCAACCTAAATTTACAAGTGTAGACATAGCCACAATGAGTTACAACTACTAAGGGACACAAAAGACAACAAGAAGTTTCAGGAATATATTAGGAACAAGAGGAAGGTAAAGGAAAGTGCAGATCCTATTCTTAGCAGCAAAGGAGAACTAAGAACAGATAACATCAAGAAGGCTAAGTGTTTTATGCCTATTTAGTACCAGAGTCTTCGGTAAAAAGGTCCAGATTCTTAACACAATCAATATTAAGGAAGGAAGGAATGCAAGCCAAAATAGGAAAAGAACAGGTTAAAGAATATTTAGAGTCATTAGATGTATTCAAGTCAGCAAGGCCTGATTAAATTTACCCTAGGAACAGGCAGCTCCTGACCAGTAGCATAGCAAGGGTGTCTGGTGCCCAGCGGCCAAGCCCATATTTGGGCTCCCCCTGGAGGCCCCACGCCACCCCATGCCTTGCAGCCCTCCTCCCACATAGGACTTGACTTCCTGAGATCCCCGCCAGCCCTATATTTATACAAGTCAGTTTATATTCAATGCAAATCTTAAGAAAGTACTTTTAAAAATAGTTCGCCCTCCCTGTATGGATTTTCCTCCCAAATTTAGGACCATTGTGCTAAAATTTGATGAGACATTACATAAAAACAATATTGTGTTTTACTGTGACAGGGAAGTTCTGTTGGGGAGGTGTTTTAAAGAGAGACTGAAGATTTTTTTAAATGAAGTGTAAAGTGTTAAGCTAATGAGTTCTTATATGCACATTGCAGAGAATGTCTAAATGTTCAAACAGTTGTTCTCTTAGTGGTTGCTAGGAATTTTAATTAATGTTTTATAGGAATCTCCTGGAGAAGGAAATGTTTAGATTTTTCTCATAGGACACAGAAGACAAAAATAGTAATGCACATTAATTATTATTATTATTATTATTATTATTATTATTATTATTATTACAGAAACATCCAGAGACTCAAATTAGGCTTGGGGCTACATTGTGCTGAGGGATGCACAACAAAAAGACAGCTCCTTCCCCAATCAGCTTACAATCTTAATAGTGAGAAGACAAACAGCAATGTAGAACATAAGAGAGGCGAGGAGAGGCGAGGATAAATGGACAAGCAAAGCCACTTAAGTTAGAGAGGGTCAAAATATCTCATTGATTTTTTTTATTTTTTTTTTGATGTGCAAAAAAAATCAAATCATAGGTTTGCTAGAAAATCAAAATCACAGTTCTCTTTCTGGAACGCTCTTGTGAATTTCACTCACAGAAAGTTACATTGTCAAAAGCTTTCCCACAGTTCTACCCAAGCTGCGCATCCTGACTCCCTTCTCTGCCTTCTTCCTAGCTTGCGGGGACAGAGAGGCTGAGAGCCCAAGTGTTTAATCTTCCCTGATTCCATGAGCTGAATGTTCTGCCTCCCTGTCTCAAGCACAGGAGATGGGGAGAGGTTGCGTGGCTGAGCTCTCTGGGTCTGGAAGGCTATGGTCAACTTCAGCAGTGAAATTTCATATTTGTTTACAGTTACTGCCAGGTTGAGAAAATAATTCCAAATTTCAGAAAGGCAAAATTTTTCCTGGAAATCATTTCCATTACATTCATCTTGACTGTATCTCTCTTTTTGGCTTAATGCAGTAACTTTTGAAAATCGCACCTAATCAAGTCCAAAATTTCAGAGAACACGCGAGGTACCAATGGGCAGAACCCCACTGATTTTGCTGGAAATCAGAAAACCAGAGAAGACTGCTGATTTCCACATCTCTAATTGTTACATGACACTGGCCCATGATAGAGCTGTCTGGCAATGACCCTACAGATGCCTGTTGGAGGACAACAGAGATACAGTTTTGAGACAGTGACCTCAAGGTTATGATTTAAGGCACCAGAGGGCTTCCTCTGCCAACATCAAAGCTATCATGTGGATCAGATTTTGATGCAATTAGGCAGCTGGAAGCTTATTGCCCACCCATTCCAATCAGCTTCCCCAACTAAGACAATCATTCCTATGCATCAATTTAATCCCCAGGCACATTCCTTTTGCCTCCCCTATTCTGTCTAGTTCTCAGTCCTCTCCCTTCCCCCCATAGGTCCCACATCCCCAGGGAGGGGGTGGTGAGAGTGCCCTGTGAGAGCAGTGCACTGTGGGTAGCTAGCCCACTGTACAACTCACCACCCTCCAAAGCTAGTAGTTGTGGGAAGGTGGAGTGGACCACAGTGCATCATGGGTGCAAGCTCAACATGCCACAATGCAGGGTTTTCCATCCAACCGTTTCATGGGTTTCTGAATGAGTGTCGCTGGATTTTTCAATAGCCCGTTTCCGCTGCGTCTCCCATTTGTCAGAAAGGATGGATCCTGCATTGCTTTCCACTGTTGTGAACACATCATGGATGGTCATGAGGCACATCCTGAGCTCCCAATCTGAACAAGAATCACAGATGCTGCACCTGCCACGTGGCACGGAAAGAAACACCATCAGATTATTTTTGGCATTCATGAAGCAGCTGCACATGGTGGACCGTTGCTTCTGGGCTTAGGAAACAAGCAATGAGCAGTGGCTGCAGAATTTTCAGATGTGGGAAGCCACCTTCCTGGAACTCTGTGCAGAGCTCGCCCCACCACACAGCGAAAGGATATCAAAATGAGAGCTGCCCTCATGGCAATCACTGTGTGGAAGCTGGCAACTCCAGACTACTACTAGTCAGTTGCAAATCAGTTCAGAGACAAGAAGCCCACTGTTGGGGCTGAATTAACAAGAAATAACTAGTGTGCAGGGCCATTAATTGCATTCTGCTACGAAGGACTGAGAGTCTTGCAAATGTGTGTGAAGTAGTTAATGGTTTCTCAGTGTCAGGTAATGCTAAGGCTTAAGCAGTCCAAAAATCTAGGCCATAAGATCAGGGGCTTGAAGTAAAAAAGCATAGAGATGGAAGAGGCCACAAAACTTAAATTAGATAAAGCTGACTGACTGGTACAAAGGGAGGGTTAAACTAGCTACAGAGGGAGGGGGAGATTGACAGACCCCAGCCCTCTGACTAGATAACCACAGAGAGAGGAGGGGGGTCAGAGAGATTTCTGACAATCTCCTAACAATCAGAAAAAAAACAGCTGGACCATAGGCGTGAAAAAACACCACATCACTGCATTTTTGGGGCAATAAAAGGAGACTTGTTATGGAGGCGAATTCGGAGTTATTTTGTCTCAGTTAACTCTGGGGCAAAAGGACTCTGGGGATTTGATCAACCCCCATGAGTACTCCCCATCAGGCTCGCTGCAGGACGTGGACAGACCGGGTGAAAAACCCTGGAAGCCTGGCCAGCTGTCGGGAAGATCAGACCAGCAATCTGATAAAGAAAAGATAATTAAAGTAAAGGAGTCCACAGTAGCAACTGGCTCCTAAACAAAAAGTAACACAAAAAGTTTTAAGGTTTTCCCACCTTTATGCTGAGACTCTTAGGTAAATGAACAATAGCTGCATCAGCCTTGGGGTTGATGTAGGAACTGGGGAGGTATAGGATTTGCTTTGGGTATAATTGTGTTAGCATTTCTCCTTCTGTGTGCATGCTTATAAACGCTCTTATTTTTATCAATTATAATGTTGTGTTAGAGAGTGTGTGTAATGAAATTATAACCACTGACCAGGTCTGAGACTGATCTGTGTGCAGCTGCCCCAAGGCCCCCCCAAGGCTTTGAAAGCAAGGGTGCACAGGTGAACCTCTTGACCCACTGGATCCCCTTCTTGTGTGACTGCATAAACGGGCATCCTCTGTGGTTGCTGTCCATGCTACTATAACTCTGCTGCAGGGGGAAGGAAAGTGTGAATGGGGGAAAACCGTTGACCAGGTCTGGGATTAATCCTGTATGTAAAAATTTCACAGGTGAACCTCGTGACCCAACGGGTGTGAATGAGATCCCTATACAACAGCACAAAGAGTCCTGTGTGATTGTGTTTTACATATGGGCTTATGTTCTTAATTGCTTTGGAGTGTGTATATTGGTCTCTGTTATACTCTCTCTGTTATGTGTTTACAGCCATAATTAATGCAAAACCCTGAATCGGTATTCATGCAATAAGCAGCATTGCAGTTTAGAGTGTTTGTGGATATATTGGATGTTTATTGTACTACCAATCACTGCCTCAACCTCTGTGATTGTAATCATAGTGCCTTAATAAATGTCACATGGGCTATGTCTACACTTGCACTTTTAAGTCGACTTTAACTAAGTCGACTTAACTAAGGCCATGTACACACGACCACTTTATCACGCATTAAGAGTCATTACCGCGCGATAACAGCAACAGCGTACACACGTGCAATAGGGCTCTTGCGGATCAACAGCCCAGTTGTAGCGCAATACAAAAACCACCTCGACGAGGGTGGTAGCAGTTAACGCGGAACAGCTGTTGCGCCTTTCCACTCGTGTACATGCTTACCGCGCAATGATTGACCTCCGGAAGTGTCCCAGCATTCATTCCAAAGTCATCCTCTCCGGTCTTCCCCCCACCCGCTCTGTGGCCGTGACGAAACAGTCCCCGCCCTGTTTCGATTCCAGGGATTTTCGAATTTCTCCTTTGTTTCACTTCCTGCTCTCTTCCTTGTGGAGTGGAGTGCAGCTCCGATCTTGCCTGGCAATGGCAGCCCATCGTGGAAGACGCGCACCCATTTGGAGCACGGCAGAGGTGCTGGACCTGATCAGCATCTGGGGAGAGTCTGCTGTGCAGGCGCAGCTACGCGGCAGCAGGCGAAATTTTGATACATATGGCATAATTTCTCAGGCCATGTCCGAGAGAGGTCATGAGAGAGACACTGTGCAGTGCAGATCAAAGGTGAAGGAGCTAAGAATAATCTATCACCGAGCGAAGGAGGCAAACCGCCATTCGGGATCAGCGCCTGCTACATGCAAGTACTACAAGGAGATCAAAGCCATCCTCACTGGGAACCCCACAACCACTGCAAAGAGTCCTGTGGACACATCAGCCCCCCCTCCTCCACTAAATATCAGAGCCAAGCAGGATGAGGACGTGGTGGAGGAGGAGGGGGAGATGGAGGATGACCTGGAGAAGAGCGCAACAGCATGTAGCCAGGAGCTCTTCTGCACCCCTGCTGAGACATCCACCCAAGACATGAATTGCAGCGTGTCCTCTGAGGCGGCAGAGGGGGGTTCAGGTAAGTTTCTCTTCCGTGCAGCTATGGCTCCTGCTAAAAAATCATTGTCCGGGGAGGGGGTGCTTGCTGTCTCGGTCCCCGTTGTGCACGCTCTTTACTATTCATTCATTCGAAGTGCATCAACAAGCAGTGATTGTCAAAAAATCATCTGTATTTAGGTCGGTAAAGGTTTCCTCGATGTACCGCCAGAGCCTCCTACTCAGGTTAGATGGGATAGCGTATGTGTCTACGCTCCCGTATGAGGATACTCGGCCTCGCCACCTGCAAAGCACAGCACTGGGAACCATGGCAGCACACAAGGCAGCAGCATACGGTCCCGGCTGGCATCCAGGATATGTATTCTGGCTGGCAGGGGCACTCTGAGGAGAGAGATATCGGGTTCCATCAGTGTGCCCTGTGCAGAATGTTAGCCCCCAGTAAGGTTTCTATTCGGACGTACCTTGTCCGCTTCAGCAAAGCATAGGATGTTGACTGCCCTGCACCTTCCAATGGAATGTGCTACTGGAAGGTTACATTGGTTATCTAGGCTTTTTTTTTTTTTTTTTTTTAGATTCGACCTTCACAATGCCGGTGTCTACCCCAGTTGACCGCATGAGAAACATTCGGCGGCATGCTAGAAGAAACGGAGGATATGTTTCAGGAGCTGATGAAAACAACAGAGGCATCCGCGAGGGAGAATTGAGCCTGGAGAGAGGAATCCCAACAGAGGAGGCAGAAACACAGGGACGAACTGATAAGCATCAGGAAGGAGCAAACAGAACTACTCAAGAGTATGATTGCTCTGCAGACCCAGGTGATTAATGTACGGGCTCCACTCCAGACACTTCAGCCGTGTCTGCCTCCCACACCCCGTAGTCCTTCTAAGCATTTATTTGAAGGCCACCCATCCCCCCGGTATACTGCAACATCCAGTCCCTCACAGAGCTACTTTTTAGAGACCTGCAGCTACACCCACCTGTAACCCCTCCAAAACCCCCCAACCACACACCCCCCCTTTTATCTTTTAATAAAAACAGTAACAGAAAATTTGAAGAGTGGCTTTATTTGTACACAGTGAAAATCTCATAAGGTGCACTTGATGCATCCTGGAAGTTAACTAGGGGAGGGCATCATTGAAATGCTCCCTGAGTGCCTCCCTTATGCGAGCAGCTCCTCATTGGGCCCCCCTAATACTCCTAGTGGCTGGCTGTTCGTATGCTTCCTCGAGGCGCTGTGCTTCCATAGCCCACCCCAGGAAACTTCTCCCCTATTTTCACAAATGTTATGAAGGACACAGCACGCCGCAATTACAGCAGGAATTTTGTCCTCATCCAAGTCCAGCCTCCCATACAAACAGCGCCAGCGCCCTTTTAAGCGGCCGAAGGCACACTCCACAGTCATTCTGCAGCGGCTCAAATCGGTAATTGAACCGCTCCTTGCTGCGATCCAGGTTCCCGGTGTACGGCTTCATGAGCCATGGCATCAGTGGGTATGCTGGGTCTCCGAGGATGACTATGGGCATCTCCGCATCCCCCACAGTAATTTTTTGATCTGGGAAGAAGGTACCCCCTTGCAGCTTCCGGTACAGTCCAGTGTTTCTGAAAATGCAGGCATCATGCACCTTTCCCGACCACCCAGCACTGATGTCCATAAAACGCCCCTTGTGATCCATGAGTGCTTGCAGCACCATGGAGAAGTAGCCCTTCCTGTTGATGTACTTGGTCGCAAGATGGTCTGGAGCCAAAATCGGGATATGTCTGTCATCTATGGCTCCCTCGCAGTTAGGGAATCCCAGGGCAGCAAAGCCATCCACAATCTCACGAACATTGCCCAACGTCACCATCCTTTGTACCAGAACACGATTGATGGCTCAGCAGACTTGTGAGAGGGCTAATCCGACAGTGGACCTCCCGACTCCACACTGGTTTGCAACTGACCGGTAGCAGTCAGGAGTCACTATCTTCCAGACAGCAATCGCAACACGCTTCTCCATGGTTAGGGCTGACCTCATGTTGGTGTCTTTACGTCGCAGGGCAGGGGCCAACTCTGAACACAGTTCCAGAAAGGTTGCTTTCCGCATTCGAAAGTTCTGTACCCACTGCTCGTCATTCCACAGCTGCATAACAATGTGATCCCACCATTCTGTGCTCGTCTCTCGCGACCAGAAACGGCGTTGCACCGTGTGCAGATGATCGGTGAAGAAGCTGAGCAATGCAGTGCTGTTGCTCTGCAGGGCATCGATCAGCCCCTGCTCCTCGGCATCCTCATCTGATTCGGAGCTCATTGCATACTGAGCAACCAGCCGAGGTGTATTTAGAGTGCTGAAGGCGACAGTGGAGATTAGAGCAGGATCCAAGCTGTCGCAGTTGTGATTGCTCGCAAGTAGTGCGTCACTGCACTGTTGAAAATAGGCGTGAGTTGCTATTGGCAATGAGGAAGACGCAAGGGGAACACAGTGCACCACGGGAAAATGAGAGTTTACCCATGGCGCTTTGCGTTCCTTTCCTTCATCCCAGGATTCTAAGCGCCGATTGAGGGAAAATTGAACTGTGGGATAGGTGCCCAGAATTCATTGTGCTACACCGCAATATTGCAAAGAATTCTGTTGCGTTGCAAGGAGCGACGTGTGTACACGCTCTCCCGCAATAAAGGTCACGTGTTTTTTATAGCACGATTGCCATGTTGCACTTTAATCTGATCGTGTGTACATAGCCTAAGTCGACTTTAAGTCGACTTAGTTAAGTCAACGTAGTGAGTCTATACTTAAAATTAAAGTCGACTTAAAGGGGAACTTACAAAGTCAACCTAGAGCATCCACACTGGATGCCCTAGGTCAACTTTGTGGGGCTAGAGGGACCTTGGGCAGGTCCACGCTGGCGGGGGGGGGCACCCCCTGTGTACAAAGGGGCAAAGAGGTACAGGCACCCTGGCAAGGCAGAGCCCTGTGTGTGACACTGTCTGGATTTAGGGAAGCATTTATGATATTATTTTCTATGGGTATCTCATAAATGCTATAATCCATAGGAACTATGTCATGTTTGGTATCAATAGAAAGGTAGTAATTTGCTGGGAATGATTATATAGTTTATGTCTAGGAATTCTATTTCGATTAGAAGTTAGTAAATTGATGTTATATCCATACTTTAACTTGTGTCATTCTGGAGAAATGCCTTACATGGGAGGGTGTGAACAACCATTGTCTCCTTAATTTTTAGGAATTTTCCAGGTAGAATGGTCCCAGGGACTATCCTGGTGAGCCATTAAGGACATAAAGAATACAACCATTGTGTCCTTAATGGCTCATCAGGATACTCCCTGGGACCATTCTACCTGGCAGATTCATTAACATTAAGGAGACAACGGTTGTTCACACCCTCCCATGTAAGGCATTTGTCCAGATTGACACAAGTTAAAGTATGGATATAACATCAAATTCTTAACTTCTAATCGAAATAGAATTCCTAGACATGAACTATATAATCATTCCCAGCAAATTACTACCTTTCTATTGATACCAAAGATGGCATAGTTCCTATGGATTATAGCATTTATGAGATATCCATAGAAAATAATATCATAAATGCTTCCCTAAATCCAGCCAATGTCACACCGTGCCCACATGCCCTGCCCTTTGGGGGCATGCCAGGCTCCCTCTGTGCCCCCCCCCCCGGCAGGGAGGGCATTGGTGTAGTCCTGGGGTAGCCCTAAATCGACTTATGGCTACCCCAGGGCTACACTGGCTTAATTCTACTTTAAAAAGTCGAATTAAGCCTTAGGTCGAGTAGAAAGGTGGTTTAATAAAGTCGCCTTCATTTTCATTAAGTCGACTTTATTTTCCTTAAGTCGACTTAAGCAAGCTGCTTAAGTTGACTTAAGCAAAGTGTAGCGTAGATGCAGGGCACATTAAGCCAAGGTTAAGTCGACTTAATTTACCAGTGTAGACGCAGCCATGCATAGTAAATAGACAAAAATCATTGTTAGTGGTGGTCTTTGCCTAGGGGCTTCATGAGCTTCCTAACATCTGCATTTAAAAGAACCGGGTATTTGTTTAGGCACCCTTCCCCCTTAAGGGGATAAAGCTCTAACACTCAGCAATATATTTTCTCACTGTGGCGGACCGATAGATGGCACACATATCTCAATTCTGGGATATGCAAAGGAGTACATCAATACGGGGTACTATGGTAGTGCAGGCACTTCTGGATCACCATGAATGTTTCACTGACATCAGTGTGAGGTGGTCTGGGAAGACACATGATGCACATATCTTCAGTAACGGTGGCTGCAAGCAGAGATTTTCTTTCCAGAACAGAAGATTCCATTGTGGGATGTTGAAATGCCCATTGGGACCCTGGGAGACCCAGCCTACCCCTTATTCTAAGGTTCATGGAGCTTTACATGGGCAACCTGGACAGCACCTAGGAACACTTGAACGACAGGCTGAACAGGTGCAGAATGACTGTAGAATATGCATTTGGTAGATTAAAAACACATTGGCAATGTCTTTAGGGCAGTTTAGACCAAAAGGAGGAAAATATTACCATGGTCATAACAGCCTGCTGCGCACTCTGTATTTGTGAGGTTAAGGGTGAAAAGTTTTCCACCAGGGTAAAGCATAGGGACAGATTGCCCAGTAGCTGATTTGCACAGCCAGAGACCAGAGCTATTAGAGGGGCACCACATGGGGCTATTCCAATCAGGCAGGCTTAGAAACACCTTTTTGACAATGAGCATCAGTAATGTGTCTTTCTATACAGCACTCTGCCAGGCTTTAGCTTGCTGCTTTGCATGAAAATTTGGATGATTCCTGACCGTAAGATGTAGTCTGAAAATTATCCAGTTGCCACTGTGTATTAATTGCAGCAGCAACCACCATGTGTAGGGGACAAATAAAGATCAATGATCTTTCAGAAAATGTGTTTTTTCTTAAATACCAATTAGTAACACATAAAAGGCTTGATGGGGAGGGACAGGGAGGTAACAGTGAAATCATAGCAGTGTGTAAGTCCAGCTATCTTTTTGGAAGCTGTTTAAAAGGAAGACATGAAGGGGTACCAAGAAGGACTGAGAGGTTACAAGGAGTATGTGGGAGAAGTTTGGGGAGGGCACGGCTGCAGGGAGAGCAAGTACACATGTATTCTGCCTGCAGGGTGCTTAGGGGACTTCAACACCTCTATTATCATTCACTCCTCACTCCTGAAAATTCACTCTTTGCTCTCCTTTCTGTCCTGCCTGTCTATTTTATAATTTTCATTTAGAGTCTCTCTCAACACCCTGAATTCTTGTTTTATCATCTCTGAAGATGGGACCACCTCTCAAAACATATCCTCCTTGCTCTTCAGTTGCTTTATCATCTGGCGGAAGGCGCTCTCCCAGTGTACAGATGGTTCCCCTGAAGGCCACATCTGCAGAAGTATGAGAAATAGACAGTTAGTAAAATACACCTGTTTTAAAATACAAATCTGTTTCTCACTGTCCTTTAGCAAGCCCACAGCACAGCGAACGCCCTAAACATGGTGAGTTTGGTCTTGGGGGGTGGGGCGACACGGTGTGCTCAAGATGTGGCACATGATATAGGCTCCCTTTATTTATTTATTTTAAAGAAAAGATCTCTGCTGGTGACTAGGGACAAAATTTTAAATTCTGCCACCCTTTTCCGCAGGCGGAGGTCAATGAATCTGATAATCCCACTCCTGAGGGTAAACAAGGATGCAAGATTGCATCTCCTACCTGTGTGCAGCTTCCGAATGGGTCCCTATGCTGCTTGGTGGTATGTGCCACTTTAATTTCTGCACAAGTGATTGCCTATTGGTGCAAGAACACTTCCTACAATGGAGGAAGGAATAAACCTGCTCTACTGTGAAGTCTTTAGCAGAGGATTGGTGACCACCTCCAGGAAAGTTTCCCAGCATGGCGGATAAAAATCTATGATTAAAAAAAATAGGGATTTTAAAGAAAAAAAAATATATCAAAGTATTAGATTTCTCTTTTTTAAAAAGTTTTAATTCTCATTACAAATATGTTAAACCTACACTTCCAGTCTCATAAAAATGAATTAATGGCTCTAATTTGCCCAGTCTAACTACCAGCTCTTGCTTCTTGAAAATTCTGGTCTTTAGTCTGCTGAGAAACAGAAAGTCACATATGTAAAGAAAGACACAAGCTGGATAAGATTGTTGTTCTGTGCTTATATGGTGGTGAAGCTGGGCCAAGCAATGCAGAGTAGTTAAGACACTGTCTCAAAGACAGAGTAGCAATATATAGGAAAGGACGAACACAGCAGAAAACAACAGTGGAGTGGGCTGCAAAGAGAAAGGGGAGACATTCAATACACACACAACTTCCTATATTTTCCTACAGAAAAACTGTCATGAGTTCTGGGCATAAAAGAGAGACCTTATCTGGGAATATTTTCAAGAAATTCCTTCCCTGGGTAAAATGGAAAACAGTGCAAGAAGGAGATGCAGGGTCTAGCTGCAAGAATGACAATGAAAACTGCTTATTTGGAGAAAATGATGTAGATGAAGATGTGGCTTTGTCTGAAGAACAATGTGGATCAACTTAAATAATTCACTTTGCAATGAATCATTCTTCAAGACTTTCTCTATGCCTTTTAGTATAAATGTGATTTAACAAGTAACTTCCCTAAGCTCTTTGCTATATTGGATGTTGCTAGAAAAAAAAGTTTAGCTTAACTAATCCTAATGGCTTGTTTAACTCATTAACTAAGTTTAGACTATCACCGAAGTATACAGTGAAGAAAGCTGTAGTAAGAGAAATCTAAAGTTCTAAGTTGCCACTGGGTGTCATTTTCTTATTTTATACTAGATAATAGATGCACCTTATTATGGGGCATCAGGGCCACAGAGCATAATGTGGACGCCACAACTCTATTCCCTATTTTACTTCAGTGTAAACTCAGCCTTCCCAAGGGAACCTCATACTATACTGGTTTTCTCAAATAAACAGATGTGGCAGTGAGTTCAATGGGGCTTACTCCAAAATTAAGTGCACTCTACATGCCTTAGTTTTTTTGAGAATTTGGAATTGGATCTGCATCCTTGCTGAAAAAAATTTAAATGATTAACTGAATAGCATGAGAAGAACGACTATTTAAAATCATTTTTATTTCAGGATCCCTTTTAAGCCTAAAGATACTGACTACCTGCAACAACTTCAGAGTCATTCGTTGGTACTTTTAGCAGCAGTGTGGTACTAAACGTATTTCAGACAACGATGTATCAAAAGCAAGCAAAAGATTTTAATCATCCAGTAAAACCACCACCATGGATGGGTTTGTAGTAAGGACCAGCAAATACCCAAAAGACACCATAGATGGAAAGATTGGGTGGTTCATTTACGCTACAAATTCTCCTTTTTCACATCGTTAACAATAAACACGTCACTGACATGACTGGGTCCTTACAAGTAGGCTACACTCCACCTGGTAGAGCAGACATTGGTGGAAGGTTATTAGATACAGTGTAGGAGAGGGAACTTGAACAGTATGCAAGAAATATTGATGGAAAATTTGCAGTTTAAGCCTTGATGGGTGGAGCAATGTGCACGATGATCCAGTACGCCCCGTGTGACAACAGAAGTTGGGGTTGCATATCTTTCAGAAACAACAGATACCACAAAACAGAACATTTAAAAGTAGCAGTGAAAGTTGTAACAAACTGTGAACAAAAATTCAACTGCCCCATGCGCAGGGCCGGCCCAAGGGGGTTTAGTGCCCTAAGCAAACTACGACTTTGGCGTGCCCGGATCCCCCTCAACATGTTATATGAGATAACATATTAATATATTTTTAAATAGAGAAAAAAGTTAATTTCTGTCTAATCTGACATCCCTTGAAGCCTGGCACCCTAGGCGACCACCTAGTTCACCTCTATGATTGGGCCAGCCCTGCCGGGGCGCTGTTTTGTCACAGACAATGCTACAAATGTAGCAAAGATGAGAAGATACTTACAAGAAGAAACAGAAAAATCCTCCTTATCAACAGATGGCTGCAGTGCTCATTTAACGCATCTTTTAAGCACAGACTTAAGTACATCTTCTCCAGGAATAAAGAGAAACTGTTGCTGAAGTAGCAAAGTATTTCCTTAAGAACCATTTTTCTTCAGCTTCACTGAAGAGACCAGGAGGATCCAAATTAATTCTCTCTCAAGATATTTGATAGAATTCCATGGTTGGATTGTTTTGAACAATTTATTAAGAACTGGCCTAGTCTCATAAAACTTTGTGAAGAAAACCATGATAAAATAGATGGAAGTATCTCAGGCAAAGTATCTCAGGCAAAGTATCTAACACTGGATTAAACAGGCATGTAGAGGATAGGCTCAGTACACTGAAGCCTATACCCATAGCCTTAAACTTCAGGAGACATTGTTGCTGCATTGCTGATGCCATCAAAATCTGGAAGGCACTTCAAGAGATGGTGAAGAAATACCTCACCAGAAAGTTAAACTGCAGGCAAAAAAGACGCAAATGGATCAAGCACTAACTACACCTCATTTTCTTGTGAGCATTCTTGACCCCAGATATAAAAATAGATGCCTAACTCCTGAAGAAGATGATGCCATCATCACGGGCATCTCAAAAAAATCACTCCTCAATTATACTGGTCATAATAAATGTCAGGGCTGGAGCAGAAGCATTTAAACAGTACATGTTTACTGATGTTTCAAACAAAGTCCCCTGAATTGGTGGAAATCATTAGCCAGGCACCTTGAAACAGAGTTCCTTCAGTTGTTAAGCCAACTTTTCACAGTAGTAGCTTCCTCTGTAGGCACATAGAGAATATTTTCATCATTTGGTATTATTCACTCAAAGCTAAGAAATCAACAGGAAGTTGAAAAAGCAGGAACGCTCGTATTTCTGTTTCAGTCTACGAATAAAAACGACATTGGGAAACGGGAAGATGAGAGCTGGTTGTAGAAGCTTTAAGGACAGCATACATTTAGTATTGTGATGACTTGTCTGTTACAGTTAATTTCTTTTGAAAATTAAAACAAAAGTTTCGGGACAGCTGTCAGCCGACAACTCAGGAGATTGCTGCAATTCAAATGTGAAACATTGATGTCACATTTATCATTTAGTTTAGTAAAACATACATACTATTGTGCTTGTGTTTGTGATTTAGTTGTTACCATTCCTAATATACTACTGCTGTATCTGCAGCTCGACACAGGTAATGAGTATTGTGTAGTATTTCCTAAATCAATAAAAATCAAGTAATCTAAAAATTACACAAAGTATACTCTCCTAGATGTTGTAAAACTCTGTATTGAATTGTAAATTAACATATTTTAGTGATCAGATTTGTATCATTTGTTTAAGAAATATGTGTAATAGTATCAGCGGGAAACTTGATTTAAATCATTTAAAATTGCCTTGATTTAAATCCATCCTGTTTCCTAGAGATCCCTCTTGAGCAGCAGTTCTCAACCACTGTCACAACATGAAAGTGTGTTGAGGCATAGCTGCTCAGTGTGTTGCCATTACTCACCCTGCTGCCGAAAGAAACCCACCCCCCTCCGCCAAAAAACCCCGTCCTCCTGGGAGGTTCTGCTTCTGGTGGTGCGGAGTTTCTTCCTGCAGCAAGATGAGTTGCGGTGGCCGGAGGCTGGATTTAGTGATGCTGTCGAAACCACTGTCGGCAGTGACTTATCGTCACCGGGGGCTTTACTATATTGCAGCACCACTGAAAGTGCCTTGGGCCATAGCTCTTTTTGGTAGCGGTGGGCTGTCCTTTGTTGAAGTGCTGCCGAAAGTGCTTCCGGCTGTGGCTTTTTATGCTGGCAGTAGGATCGGCTGTGTGAAACCGCCAGCATTGGCGGTTACTTTCAGTGGTGGTGGGGCTTCTGGGCCATGAACAATTGGCCACGCTGCCAATCATGTTACGACACAGAAAATGTTGAGAACACTTGCTCTGGACGAGTCCCATGAAGTCTTGGTGTACATTAACACACTGTTCCACCGCACTGCTTAGCTGCACAGGGGAATGTGAAGCACACACAAATACACCCAATCTTGCACATTTCTATCCCTTCACCCACTGCTAGAATATAACAAAGCATAGGACACAGCTCTACCTCATATAACTGAGGAGCATAGACTCAAAAAGGTCACTTACCAGAGCTCCCATCTCCTATATCATGCATGCCACGGAGTGCTAGGACAGGCTCACATCCTCCTGAGTCGAGAAGAGGTCCTGGCCTGTCCCACTTCATGTTCCAATTCAAGCTCCATGTCCACAGTTTTCATCTTGAAGTTGAGTCTGCTGTCTTTGGTCCCCCCCCCAAAGTATCTGCAGGACTTGTGGTGGTGGGAGGGGGAGCTGCTGCCAAATAAGGTGTCCAGCTTCTTATAGAAGTAACGGGTCTTTGTCGTAGCCCCGCAGCAACAGTTTGACTCCCTTGTTTTCTGGTACACTTCCTGGAGGCCATTTACGGCAACATAAAGTGTGGTGTCTACACTGACACTACACTGATATAACTTTGCTGCAAAGAGCTCTACACCTCTTGTTTAGATGGTTTTATTTTGGCAGCAAAGCAGGAGAATTGTCAGCAGAAGGAGCATTGTGGCGTGTACATCTCCACTCTTTTGTCAGAGAAAGCTAACTTTCATTACCAAAACTCTGTAGTGTAGACAAGGCCTAAATCCCATACACCCATCTCAAAAAGGCAATATGTATGCTTTGGGGAGGTAATGTAGAGCAAGGGAAAGGACCAGAGGCTTCCAAAAGAGTTCAGATAATCCAAACAGTTTGCCTAAATTCTACACCTTAGGAGGTTTACTAACCATAACCCTTCCTCACACAACAACAGGAGCAATATGTGGTTCTATGCAAGAATAATGCTTTAATAATAATAATCCCCACAGGATTCTATTGAGTGGGAGGGACTGGAGAACTCTGCATTGAAAGCTTTTTAAAAACAAACTGAATGGGAAAAAGACCTTTTATCAGTTAATGAACATTTATCTGTCCAATTGACCTGAATGATGCTGCACTAGAGACACCACACCAACTTTGTTTTCCAAACGTCATATTTACAAGTTCATGCTGAATGTTCAAAACAGTGCTGAATGGATACCACTGTACTATGTTAGCCTTAAAAGTTAATCATAGTTCATCATAGTTAAATGAAAGGAGAGGAAGACTGACAAATGCTAGCATAACATATTTAGCATTTGTTTAATCTTAATCCTATTTTCCTGCTTTTTCCAGTACACCTGTAATCTTGCAATAAAATTCAGATGCCTTACTCATTATGCTTTTTGCTCCAATCACCTTCTCTCGTTACACTTTCCTTAAAATCATTTTAGAGTAAGTAAATGCATAGCCCCTCTTATTACAAATGCACTATGTTTATTGGCCTTTTGTTATCCATTATATCTTTTTAAATAGTTCTCTCTGATTGTGATGCAGCAATGAAACTGACCAGCAGCACGGCAGGGGTTAAGGAGAGCCTTTGGGCCCAGCTAGCCCTGTTCTGTTATGCCTGCAGCCAATGCCCGGCCTGGAAGTGGGAGAAAAGGAGGGAGTCAGGCCCAGTTCAGGGTTGATGGGTGAACAGACAGGAGATAGCTATTGCCCTACCTCACAGGATCACAAGCCTGACAGACAGGGTACCCATCAGGGAGCATACTCCATCTCCCAACCAAGAGAGACTGTGGAGCAGCCCTCAGAGCCTCCATCAGTTAAGAAAACAGGATGACTACAGCCCAGAGACATTGTAGGGTTTGGCTTCACCAAAAACGTACAGCTTCCCTGTCTGCAGGAGCCTGAGTCTGAGACTACGGCAAGATTCACAAGAGAGCACCACGGGAGCCAAGCCACTCCAGCAAATTTAGACTTTACAAGGCCACGCCCCAAACTGAAAGGAATCTGGGACCTGTGGAGTGGGAGGGCCCAGGTCTTCCTATCTAAAAGACTGAGGCACTTTGACCAGGGAAACAAAGGAGTCCCAAAGTCAGGCACACCAACTGTTAAGCTGTCTGACCCTCCAAGCACACTGTTACACAAATATTGCAAGTAGGGACCTCATATATCAAAAGGGCATACAATGATCAGAGACTGTACAAAAAAATCATCTTACAGAACTGCATTCCTCCCTTTCTCCTCCCTCCACTTACATGCAGGATGAAATCATTTCTAACCAACACCCATAGTAGAAGTTCAGGCATGCATCCCCACATAGCTACTAAATACAGAGAAACTATTTATTTCCAAGATCATTAACCAGGAACAAGCCATCCCTTCCAACCTCTACTACCCCCTTACCCCCTCCCAAAAAACCCAAAACCCTCATTCACAAGAATATTGATAGTGATTAAAGAAAAAGAAGAAAAAAAGAAAAAACAACCCTAACCACCATGTGAACTTCTGGTTCCAGATTTACAAAAAGCTATAATTGATCTAGCAGCTACTTGTCTATCGCTCCCTAATAGAATAATAGCTTAAACTGAAAAAGATCAGAATTGTTTACTAGTATGTAAAACCAAGACTAAGTTTTGTTGAAAGGATGTGCTTAATTTTACTTTTGTTCCCAGCATGTGAATCCCCATTCTGTACAATAGAAGATTTGGGAGTATGAATGCCAACTCTGCAGTTGATGTATTTAATGACAGGCCTATCACAGCTGTTTGTGCCACATTTATACCACATCAGTTTCATCCAAAACACTGTTTTCCTACATCATGAATCTGACACAGCTTAGACTGGCTATTCACGGATGTCTCTAGCATGATCTTCTCAATTTTATATAAACATGACAACTAGACATCTTAAAGAAGTTCCTACATCTCAGAAGACTGCTCCATTTTGGTATAAGCTAAATGTAAGGATGAGATCCTGTTCCCAATGAAGTCAGTAAAAGTGTGACCATAATTTTACCCTAGATCATTTTTCACTGACTAATTCGGTGTCAGGCTAACTTTGTTTTCTTCTTTGCCAATTTTTCACAGACCTCTATTAGTCCTCTCACCTGCATCTGTGAAGATCAGTAACAAAAGGGATTGGATTAAATTATTTCCTCAATATTTTTCCCCTCTCCATTCCTTTTCCACCCCATTAGGACAGTTCAGACACCCACATTCCTTCTGGCCCCAGGAAGGTAATTTTTCAGGTGAGCAAGTTGTGTGTTAATTTCACCAAATGAACTATTTCGCGTCTGGTTTAGTTAATATTTTGCACTTTACATTTTCAGAAACACTGTATATACATTACTTTTCAAAACCCACTTGTGAGATATTAACCTTATGGAGAGTGCATGTGTGTGTGGAGGAAAGTCCTCAGGGATACACAGTGAGTCCACAGCAGAGTTGGGACTAAAACCCAAAAGTTCAAGGATCATGCCGAATCCACTATACTATATTGGTTTATTTTTAAAAAAAATTAAGTAAGAAATCCTTAACCTTATTACAGGAAGCATTCTAAATTAATATTGCAAAAATATTTAAATTTTTTCATTATTTTTAGCATTTATGCTGTTTGTTTGCTCTTTCACACTCCACTGGACTTTGATAATGAAAGCATCTAAATCATTTTCATATTGGCTTTCTAATCAGTATCACTTTTAGATGTTTTTATTTTATTTTTTTTTAAGTCCACGGAAACATTTTTGTTTGGTCTGGTTTTGTAAAAAATGCATATTGACAAGACCTACACACACACCACCCCCATCTCCCTCCTCCAAAAAAATGCCCACCAGTTTAGTTTTAAGTTATTTGAAAAGCTCTATAAATTCCCACAGGATGTTCAAACTACCATTGCTATTCCTGCCCACAGTTACTGACCGGCAGACATACCTTTCCTGTGAAACCCAAATCTCACATGCAAGCCTCCTTAGCTCAGTCCCTCTCAGAAAGTCACCTAATTGGAACAGAGACAGACATGGGTGGGCTGGGGCTCATCCACTCGGAGATGAGGTCCACCCACTGCAGTGCCCGGCAGCGGCACAAACTTCGCTGCCGCCGCTGCCTACCACACAGCCCCACAGCTGCAGTGGCAAAGTTCACGCTGATGCTGGGTGTTGTGGTGGGCGGTCTCATCGCTGTCTTCCCCCCCCCCCCCCACAGCTCCACTTGTTAACTAGCAACTGGATCATCTCAGGCAGCTTCCGGTCATATGACCTGAAGCTGCCCTTGGCCAGGCCCACCCTGCAGATTCGGGGCCCTGGCCAGAAAACGGGGACTGGCTATGCCCCTGAATTGGATGACTTCAACTCAACACCCTTTACAATGCATTTCTAGCCTGATATATAGCTGAAGCATCCCCAATGGTTTGAATGGTCAGCTTCCCGAAAACTAAGGCAAGGATACCCATGACAAGCTGAGCATTAAAGGGGAACAATCAAAGTCTCTTGATCAACCAGAGGGTGGAAACAGGACTATGAAGCACCACAGCTATCTAGAAAACAATGGGTTTTGACATTTACAAATAAATATTCAAAGCAAACAAGGGCATTTGGGTTTTATATTTGCGCTAAAGAGTCTCATTTGTTCCAATATGATATTGGAAGTACAAGTACTAGAAATAAGCCATTGTTAGAAGTGGAATTCATACGCTAAAACTTGCACTTGACAGTTGTCTTGTCTCTCTGCTCCACTCAGAGCAGCAATAAGGCTGTGGCACGAAGGGAGCTGCACAGCCTCTCCCACATCTACAATTCTCTGGGAACTCAAAGCTCTCACTTCAGCTGCCAGAGATAACATGACTGAGGAGGAGGAGGAGTTCAAAACTCTGAAGGAAGCAAGTGCTGCTTTGTTTTGTGATTTTTCACAGGTTGCCAAAGTTACTGACTCCACAGGGCAAACAACAAATGACTGGTACTTGGATGCTGCTGAGACCAAGAAGGAAGTGTTCTTATTCGCCTACTGGGTAATGCAACTCAGCCAGTTCCTTCCCACCTCTTGATGATGACACACTGCTGTTACACCATGATGAGTTGTCCTTTCTCAGTGCAGGACACAGGACAAATTTCTACCTATACACTTATCTGTAACAATAACCGCCTCTTGGATTCACCAATTTCTTACTCTTGACTGACACACATTATGAGCTGAGCAGAAAAAGAAACCATTCAACAGTGTTAGAATCTAAACGCCTTGGTCTCAAAATCTCTCTCACCTCTCCCGCTTTCCCTTAAATTCTGCTAGCACTCAAGCCAAAGTTACTCAGAAGAACCATAATATTTGTCAATGGCAGACAGCCTCTACCGTTAGACAAAAACCAAAAATGAAAACATACATCATCGGAGGCTCAAGGGAGAAATATGAATACCCCGACACTGGTGACCATCTTTGCATAATAATCAACATTGGAATAGTAGTGGGTCATTTCAGGTTGATGCATCAGAAAGGCAGAATCATCATGTACAGACAAATATTTCAGCTTAATGTAGTCACCAAATCCCCAACATAGAATTCTCACTATTCTCTTTGCATTTCCTCACAAAGAGATTTATAGAGATTAGAGAATGAGCACTTTCAGGAACAGTTACTTTGAGAAAATTGCAACTTTTGTCTGTGCATACCTGAAGCAGATTCTTACAGAACATAAAAGTTCCTAAATGAAAAGAAAGGCGGCTCCAGTTGTTATTTGATTTTTAAGTTTACTGCATTCTCTGGTTGATTCATGGTTTGTATCAGTCATGATTTAAGTTTCCCTGAGGGCTAGTATATGGTGGACAGCAGTTCCCTAACCTTTAAAGTAATTACTTTAAATATATTTAAGCTTTTGAAAAGCCTCTGCTCTCACAATTTTAAAGATTAGGGGATAACACCCTCATTGCCTTGTAACTCCACATAACTGTCACCCTTTCACTTACATGCTCTCTTCTCCATCCCCAAAAGCAAGGTCCTTCCATCTGAATAATTCACTCAGGAACTCACCATCACGGCTTTTGGCTGCAGGCACTCCTCCTCCCCCCATCTCATCAAGCCCAAGTTGTGCTTTTATTAAAAGCCTGATTTCTTCCTTTATCATCATCCCTCACTGTTGACAGGGCTTGCGGCAACACCACTCTCCTCCAGCTAAAGTGTCTTTTCAGTGAAATTCTCAAACTGGTAATAACTCTTGCCAATCAAACACATATCTTAACATCCATTACCAGCTACTTTAGAGCAATAGTCGCATCTGCAATATCGCCCAACACGTGCCTCCCTCACGTTACCACCCCTTGCCTCCAGTGAAGGGAGCAAAGGGTTTAAATATATATTTTGTAGACTTTTCTTCTATTTAGTTCACTAAAAACTATTTACTTAATTTCTTCTAGGAGATTTCTGAAGATAATAAACCTGGCTCTACTGGAAAGCACTAGGGAAACTCAGTTTCCTCAGACGGCTCGCTAACTTCCCATGTCCATTAAAATCTACACAACTTATCTTCCACCACAAATATCTAAAACACTAAAACTTTACATAGCTTTACTGCTTATGGCTTCTGTTTGCTGTCCAAAATACTCTCCTTAAATGCAGTAACAATACAGTTATAACCTATGTTGTTTACTACTTTTAAAAGGCAATCTCGGTAGGAAATATTTTATATAAAATATACTGTTTTAAAGATTATAACCTTCAAGAACAACTTTCACAGATTACACTTGGCTTGCAAAAAAAGAGGATATTCAAAATTCAAGGGCAAGGATATAAATAAAAGAAAATTAACCAAACAATTTACCAACAACATTCAAAACTATCACTATAGGAAAGTTTCAGAATTTAAGAGCTTTACAATAAATTAGTAATTCTATAGGACTATAGGTATCTATTCACTGCCCTCCAAGTTTGTTGAGAAACGTGCCCCAGAATCTAAGCTTTGAATGTGTTTCTAGCTTTAGAATCTTTCCAGAATTTCAGAACAACCCTGATCAACTAAGCAATGGAAAACATGGACTTCAGATTAACCTTCATCACTGTCCTAATATTCTCGTAAACAGAAATCCTGGTCTCTTGGCAAACAGGCTGAGGTACTGCACATGCACACACATGCATGCTGGGCAATCCATGCAGATGAAGTTGGACATGGGGAGAATTCATTCCCCCATCCTTCATAGATACTAGAAAAACCACCACAGCTTCAATGCTGCGGTAGATAAGCAACTAAGAGCATCGTCCCTGGGGAAGTGAACTGAGATAGACAGTCAAGCCATAGACATCATAAGCTTCCTGTGCACCGAATCCCAAGACAAAGCATCCTGCTCTCCCTTGCAGCTGAACTGCAATGGTTAGCAGCATTTATACCGACAGAGAGACAAGACTAAGCTCTGTAAATCCCAGGATGCTTACCATAATAAAATAGCCTTCCTCTATTCTAACCGTGAGTTGTGGAGGAAAAAATAATTCACTAAGAATATGCAAAAATACATGTCTTTTCTGTAGATCTGAAAAAGTATTAAAATATCTGACAGTTTCTCAATCATTTTTTTAAATGGCTAAAAATGCTGTACCTCTTTTACCTTGAGATTAGATACTCCATACAACAGCTCCATGCTTCAGTGTTTCTCTTTTTTTCTGGCAGCTATATCACAAAATAACATATTGTGAGACATAAATGAAGATTGGGAGCAAAGATTAAAAAGATAGTTCTGGTTTTTTACTGTTACACCAGTTTTACTCTAGTATTTGGAATTACGCTAGTTTAAAACTGGTGAAGTAACAGACTAAGAATGGGGTAGTTATGCTTGCTTTGCGAGACTCAACTTTTTGAACTCCAGCATCTTCAGTAATTACAGAGTACAAAAATAATAGCAGCAGCTGCTACCTTCATACCTTCTTCGGTCAGCCATCAGCTTTTGCTTTTTAAACTGTGGTCATTAATTCTGGATATACTATGGCAACTTTCTCCCAGCAATCTAGAACTCATACTACTCTGTAGACTGAGTTGAACATCTGGAAGGAAAGAGGCTTCCTTGAACCTCTGAATTCCTTCTTCCTTTTCTGATTTGTCTTTTCTAGACACTTTTACAGGGTTAGAAGCAATGGACATTATAGCTACATACCTCAAAAACAATATATGACAATGCAGGTGTATTGCATACCTGAGCTTTTCAAACTTCACGGGTTTCCTATTAATTTCAGAACAAGGAAATGCAATTCCTGATTTTAAAAGCCTGATAACAGGCTACCTTCAAGACCTCTTCACGTCTCCCCCAACATCAAGACTTCACGCATGATGATGCAGCTAAGAACCACCACATATAGATTATGAAATGCAGAGAAACATTTCCAGCAGCAGGAAGCAGGCTACAGAACTCTTTGAATTAAGATTAGATTGATTCCAAGCTAGACTGTGTTCTGATTGAAATACAAGACATTTTTTCAATAGCAACTCTCTTTGGGAATGGCAAAAGATTTTTTAAAAAAGTTTCTGAATATAAAATTCCAATACCCCTCTCTTCTAAGGAACAGAGAAAAAGAGAACAGATGCCCTAGACTCCCCAGCTTTTCCATAATGTTGTTTCAAGCTTACACCCAAAATGAGACATGTCCTGAGGCAAACCAAGACAAACAGCTATAGAGTTGGGGTGAGGGGGCTGAGTCGGCCTGAGAAACTGAAGCCAGTACATTTCTCAAAAGGCAGGAGCAGTCAGGGAGCAAAGTGGCCTCTTAGCAGCCGCTCTTTTCAGAGAGAGGGTAGCAACAAGAGACAGCAAACCCGAGAAGCTAGAGCAGTGTTTCCCAAATGCAGCCATTAACATTCTTCTGTGGCCACCAGAGCCTCCTGGATGGAGATGGGGAGTAGGGGGCAAAACAATGGCCCCTGTCTGCAACACTCAACTGTTGCTCGTGGATACACTGCCTCAGGGTTTGCTGGTGCTGCCAGCTGGAGATCAGCACCCTGCACTGCGCAGTCTCCTCCTGAGGGCTCTGGGCAGTGCCTCTGCAGATGCATGGGGCCAGTGCGAGTGTTTGGCTGGGGAGAACCTTTGACTTCTCAGACAGCCAGTGACTTCCTGACCCATCTTCCTGGGGGCAGAGAGGCTTCAGGGGTGGGCTCCGAGCTTAATCCTCCTAACCCCCAAGCATCAGCCGCAAGGCTCTGCAACAGGCTTCAGCCAACCCCTGGTCTCCGGTGGCAGGTGTCTGGCTTCAGCACACCCAGCTTTGTCTCTAGGCTTCAGCCTGGGGTGGTGGGGTTTGGCAGGACTGTTTTACTAGGCGCTGTGGTCTAGAAACAAAAAGTGGGGTAAGCCCAGAGTGTGAAACAGCCAAAGGGGGCTTGGGAGAAAGAGAGAGGAGAAGGAGCAGGGCCCCAGGGGCAATGGGAAACCCAGGGGAGGCAAGAGGACACAGCAGTGGCCTGCAGTAATGGGTGGAGTGGGGAGAGGAGTCAGGAGAAGCAGTGGAGGTTTAGGGGAATGGATGGAGAACTGGAGGAGTATTTTAAGAAAGTTTGTAAGAGCTGCACCTAGCAAGGAGTTGGTCGCCATACTCTGAGGCCATCCAAAAAAAAAAAAGATTTTGAGAACCCCTGAACCAGAATCTCCTGCAAGCTCAAGAGGCAGCAGGATCTGCAGCAGATGGCTCCAAAACTGATTTACTTAGGTTGATTATATAACTGGCACGTCTTCACTCCCCAGTAAATCAGAGAAAGTTGCACATACATGGTGGTGAGGTCGTAGCAGCATGTATGTTTTTTTATTTACGCCAGTAGCATTAGCATTCTGGCAAATAGATGTCAAGCAAAACTTTCAAGGCCAGAATACCTGATCAGAGCACAAATGATAAACATAGTACCGAGGCAAGAAAAATTTCGAGTCAGAATTAAATAACTTTGTTCATAAGTTCCAAACATGGAAAACACATAAAATTATGGAATTAAATCTCTGCATAGAAAAGGAAACACGAACCGATCACGAACTTGTTCCAGAAATGCTGAATACATTAATAAGAAGACATTCTTCAAAGGGTTTTTATAATTTTAAAGTAAGTCACCTTTTCACTTGCTCTCTCATCCTTCTTATGCCTGCTTAAATTATACTATGATTCAAGGCCATGCTACTTATTTTCTTCTATACGCCCTTCTTCAATATGTAACTTACAAAAATCAAGTTACATTCAGGGCCATTGGTGTCCAAATAAGGAATGATATTGAAAACTCAAAACACTACATAAAACAGATCAGGAATGATATACTGAAAAAAAACAGAGATATGCCAAAATACAACATTTCCATCATAACTAACTACACATAATAAGTTATCTTCCCATTAACTTGTAAAAAAAAAGTGCATCTCAGTTAATTTGAGCCTCCTTGCAGCTCTCTCTCTCAGACCTTTCTTCAAAGGTCTTTAGCTTGTCAACAGCCACATCATATAGGATTAAATGATTTCTCAAATTCTACTCTCTCCATGGAACATCCTCCCTAAATAACCTGTATCATAGGCTACTTCTGTCCCATCTCCCATTGCCTCTCTCCTATTCAGTCTTTGCTCTAGAATTGTTCCAATGTGTGCTTCTCTAATTTTTTTGAGACATTGTGTTGGAAGCCTAGAAATGTCTTCATTCAGGCTCTGATTAAAAAAATCCACTGATGTCAAGGGAAAGACACCCATTGATTTCAGAGGGTGGGGAGAGAGGAATTCACCTTTTGTAATGAGTGAGCCAGCCCAAATCTCTATTCAGATCTAACCCAATGATGTCAAATTTGCATATGAATTCCAACCCTGCATTTTCCCTTTGGAGTCTTGATTTGTATTTAATTCTAGATAGATAATCAAGGCTGTTTACTTAGATTATAGCTTTTCTCACACTATAACCCAATTTACTCCTTAAAAAGGAGCAAAAACATTAACAGACTAAAAATGAAGACCACTTCAAAGTTCTTTCTGCAGGCAACACACTGGAGAATGCTGTCTTCATTTTATGATAAGTCTGTATCTTTCTTTGTGGATCAAAGACCTATTAAAAATTCCAGCCTTCTGTGACACAGATAAACTGAATTAATTACAAACTACAGCTATTAGAAAGAGCATCTTATTAAAATAAAGCCAGCCATTCTGATTTCTGTTCAACATGCGACAGGTAATTGGCCACACTGAACCACATCTTATCTAGTTGAATTAAACTACAGGAATCAATATGCCTTCCAACATCTAACAGGAACAGGGGGGAAAACCCACAACAATAAGGTATACATCATTCCATTGTTCTCTTCCTACTTGTTTCTAAGGAGCATTTTCAATGGCATTGACGCTTCGTTTCACTGACATTACCCTGGTTGCTGCCCTTTCCTATCATATATCCAAATCTCTACAACTGTTCAGGTTTTGAACACTGCCTATTTCTTTGATAGAGGGAGTTAATATTAATTGTTTTGATTTTTCCCAGCAGTGAAGACAGGAAGTTTATTAAAACAGCAAGAAGGGGAACAACTAGTATGATTCTCAGACGGCTGCTTAAGCCAACAGCTCTGCAAAATTGAAGCATGTTCTATATGCCCCCTCACCTTTCTGTTACTGACAGAAGCACTGAAGGGAATATAAAGACAGACACCAGTGAAGCGAAGAACCCACTGAGAAAGACACCGTAAGTGGATAAACCAACTTTACAAACACCAAAATGACATGTGCAATGAAGTTAGAATGGTAGTGGTCCACCCTGCAACACATAGACAGAGGAGTCATTTGAGATTAGACAAAAATTAATCATTAAAGGGGCTGAGATGGAATGTTTCAAACAGAGAAAGCAAATAAATGGAGGAATTCGAATATTTCTGGAACAGGGATAGAAAACCTTCTTCAAATTTTTATCATACCAGACAATCCAGGAACTGAATACATGACAAGCCACATCCAAAATGTATTTCAGCTCTGTGACCCTGGACCAGAAAGGGTCAAGCCTAGTAACCTTTGAGGCTATGTTTAAAGGTATTGAAATGGTAATTAGAGCCATTCCTTGTAATTAGCTAACAGCCAAGTCCTCTATAGGATAGAGAGCCTTGACATGCAAGTGCATTAGTGGTAGTTGATGTTAATAAGATACAGGCCTTGTCTACACGAGAATACTTGTTGCGGGACAAGTAAAGCGCTATAACTATAGCGCTTTCTCCTGTACACACGTGCTCTTTCTTTCGCAAAGGAGCATTCACTGTTTGAATGCTCCTTTGGGAAAGAAGAGCAGTGCATGGTGGGCACCTGTCCCACCATGCACTGCCCGCAGCGAGCCCTCTAGCCC
>ML685798.1:4529240-4611813 GCA_007922175.1 Pelusios castaneus
CTCATGCGATAAATAAATCTGTTAGTCTTTAAAAGTGCCACAGGACTCTGTTGTCTTTCTACAATAGACTAACACGGCTACCCCTTTGGAATTTGACTACATAGAAAATAGGACATTAGTTCGGAGCATAAATATGTATCTATTATGCCCAAGGATTACCTGCTATGATGTCTACAGTCCAGAAACTGTCACAGCCTAATAAAGACTATAAAAAGACAACTCAGAGCCCATCTTCTTTTTCCTTAGGACTTCTTGGATTTCATCAGTGGAAGTTCAAGTTGCCAGTCTAAGGTCCCAGTCTGAGACTGGCTCATCCTACTATTTCTCATGGAAGAAGTCATACAGACTCTGTACATGGAGCATTTGTCTTTTCTCT
The DNA here is from genome assembly GCA_007922175.1 of Pelusios castaneus. NCBI lineage: Eukaryota > Metazoa > Chordata > Testudines > Pelomedusidae > Pelusios > Pelusios castaneus. Next base: position 4,529,617 of record ML685798.1, read on the forward strand.
GGACTGCATTTCTAAGACAGAAGCTCTAAATAAGCTTTGGGTCATGACACCCAAAATGGTTGAGTAATTTCCAGAGACTTTGCAAATTACAAACTTTGCAACTGATTTATGAACTTTTATTCTTATCTGTATGTATATGATCTTTTAATGAATACCCACTCTTCTCTTTAATAACCATTAGTTAACAAGCACTGGCATTTGAAATATTCATTGACCTGTTTGGTAATATGCCCAGTCCTTTGGGATTCATATATTTTATTTTCATATGCTACATAAAGATTTTCAGAAATCCCCATCATATTTGACTTGGCTGTCTGGGGGGAGGCCAAAGAGTTGGATGACTGTATTTTTATCTTCTGAATAACCAATGAGGTGATCAGAAGTTGTTTGTTGCTGGCTTGGTGTACCTTATGGAAGAAAAAGTAACAGCACTGGGATCTACCTGCCCCAGTCTCTTCAATTTTGTCTTGTTAAAGCTGTCTTCGTATGGTTCTCCTAGAGGCCAATGTCACAAACTCATAATGGGATAAAGAAATCTTCAGGGAAATTAAATCCTACCAAAAAAAAACCCGACTACACTGCCTAAATTCTGACAACGGAAGGCAATAGAGCTGACATCCATGGACTGAGGGGAAAAAAAATTAATACTGAAGAATATCAAGAAATAAAGTTTGTAACTGGGGTTTTCATTTATCAGATGTGAGTTTTTCCTTTGTTCAGACTGATATTACAACAGAAAGGTTACGAATATTACCAAAACCAATCCAAAAGAAACAGCCAGAGAGAAAGATAAACCAAGGAAATCTTGCAACTGAAGTGAAAGAAAGAACCTTGCATACCGAGAAGCCCTGGAGCAACTTCAAAGCTTTATTTACCTTCACATGCAGAGATGCTAGCTAAAATGTTACTCACTTTCCCCCAAACACACACTACTGATTGGAAAATGAAAGCCTCTAAAAATGAACATCCCTTCCAGTCACTACCAATTGGGAATCTCTTGTCAGAAACTGAAGTTATAAAAAAAAGATAAATTTGTTTCTATGAACTGACGTGACCCCAAAGATGAACGAAAACTGTATCAAGTCTAGAGTAGCAGTGCACAAATTTCTCCAGTCACACCCCACTTACCATGCACATAATTTGTTGTGCGTCCTTCTCGATTGCAACATTTACTTCTGCCTCAGGCAGTAATGCTGCCTCTTTAGAGCTGGGTGGCTGGAGAGCAGCAACTACTGGCCAAGCTGTTCACATTGCTTGCAGCATGGGGCCTGGGAGGGCTATTTTTTTAATCCCACTCCTGTCTCCCTCCCCCGCAATACCCATTCTATTTTTATCTTGCTTCTGCTGTTATAGCTGTGGGTCATACAGGACTCCACTCCTGCACCTTGCAGTGCGACTGGGATTCTGAGGATCGCAGAGGGCTAGAATTCACAGAAACACATGCATACACTAATTAGGCACGCAGTCAGCAAGAGTTGCAAAGTAAAAATTTGGTGTGGTCTATTTGCTCTCATATTTGACAAGAAAACCTGCCAAGAAAGAAAAATGTTAATAGAATTGAATGAAAGTGTAATTCAAATGATTATTTATATGTTAAACTTAAATAATGAATAAGGGGATGAAGAGAAAATAAAAATCTAAGATAGAACAAACCAAGATATGAATATCTTATTTTGACAAAGAATGTTATATGAACACCAAATACATAGAACAATGTTGATGTAAAGCTGCAATTTAATATGAAAGATTTTAATCGCTCTCTAATTACAGACAAAATGCATCACTGAGATCTTTACAATATTCATTTGAAAAGAATGTCAAACTGGGAACACTGGTATCTTGACAGCCAATTAGCAGAAGTCAAGACAAAGAAAAATGAAATTCATTATTTGAATGAACAAGGCAGCAACTGTCAGACATAAGATTTTCAGTAACAGAACAATAAGAATTTTGAAAGTCTCTGCCACTCTATTTCCTTCTAACAGTGAAATGCATTTCCCCTGTCTTAAGCCACTTCCCAGCAGGAAGGCCAATCTGTCATCAGCTCCCGCTGAGGCAGGTATGTAGGCATGCACACTCACAAGTCACAGTTAGGGAGATACAATATTTAGAGATATCATTAGTATATTATTCTGCTTAAAGTAAATGTTTGTCTAGCTAAGATTATAGGTCACTAAGTTGGTGAGTAGACCATTAAATGACCTAAAACAGATATTGGACACAAGCAAAGTGGCAGACAATCTAGTATTCTCTAAAAGTTCAAAAGCATGTGCATATACCCCTCACACGATTATCATAGTTAGAGAAAATAACCACTAAGTATCAAGTCATCTGTGATTTAAATGCCAAATGCAGGTGAGTTATGACAAATACATACAAAAAGAATGTAAATGATAAAGAAGAAGGCCTAAATAATATTAAGTCCACAGTAGCACTAGAAGAATATTGGGGTTTTTTTTTTTCTGTACACTAGAATTCTTGTAAACAATTAAACAAGAAAATAAGCAGACATTTACTTGGTCCTGGATGAGAGAAACATTCTGTATGAAAGTTAAACTTGGGTATATAATAAAGGAACACACTATTAATGTGTACTACTCAAATCACTATCACACAGAACTGATCTAGGTAAAAATTGTTGTGCGCATAAGTGAAAGGCAATTTTTAATCAAGGAGAACCTGGAGCACACAGAGGCTTTCAAAGATATCTTGAAATTCTAAGTTGATAAGCAGGAAAAAAATTGTGAAGTCCGAGAGTGAAGGGGAAAAGGCAGAATGGAGAGAGAGAGGGTTGTATGAGGATTGAGGTAATGTTTTCACAATTCATAACAGTGTTTGTCTGCCTAATCATTTTTTTTCATAGTGCTTGAATTGATGCATTTAGTTACAACTTTTATATATGACAATTTTATTTTATTGAAGCACAGAAATTGGATATGAAGATTCAAAGGGAGATTAACTGCTATTGAGAATCTTACAGAGAATGCCCTTAAATTTAGAATAGCTTGAGCCACAAAGTTTGGTGACAGTTTGTGCATTTGGTCCTAGCAAAAGGAAACTGTGATTTCATTCCACAGACAGTTCTGCAATGAAATTAGTGGAAGCCACCATTTACATGGAGAAATCCAATGATTTGAGGGAAGCCAGACTTAATTACAATACTTTTATATTCATCACAAAAAGGAATGAATTTAAGGACGTATAATTTATTAAAATATTGGCTAATGGCCATTGAGAGTGCCTATATAACCATAATGGAGGAAAGCAAAAGAAACTAGTACTGTCAACCATAGACTATATTGCTGGTGTATGAATTCACAGGCAGAAATGAAGAGGTGGGGAGGGGGCGGAAGACATACCTTATTACATTAACACCCTAAGAACAATCTCACAAATTCACACTTTTCAGTGCATTAGGTATGTTGTGTCAGTCCCTGACTGAAGAGTATGAACAAAGTATTCAAACCTTCTTTTACTATGTTTAAGCTATAAATAAACCCAAACATTAAAAAGTTGCTAAAACAATTATAATTGTTTTCATTCATAAAAATGTGTTTACTATAAAAAAAATTTAAGATTTCAACATGGAGGATATATAGTTTTATTTACATGACATATCACTTCAATCAGCATAAAAAGAAAATATCAAGTATCTAAGCTAACCCTCACATATTTCTCCCCTGTGTAGATGAGACCCCAATAATTTTAACTGAAACATGTACATCTGTGGTATCAAGATTACTTTAATACCCTAAATTTCAGATTTTTGGTTGTTGCATTTTTACAGCTCATGACTTTCAAGCAACAATTCCTCTTTTCTTGCAATTCAAAGAGACAAGATACTGTTCTTCACTACATTTTAATCAAAAGTACACAATAATTTTAACTGGTAATGAATGCCTCTGAGCCATTACTTATGTAACTACAGAAAGTATTATACTATTCTGAAATTAAATTGATGGTCATGAAGTAGTTACATCCTATAAAACTAAGCTTACAAATTAACACCCTGGGAAAACTCTTAATTTCTCACATAAAATGAAAAGTTGTAAAACATTAGGATACTTTCTATACACAGAAATATTTTTAAGATGACACAGCTGAGTGAATGCTGTCATCACAGCAACAAAAAGATGTTTTTTTCTGAAGGAACATGTAAGAATTTGTTCTTTACATTTTCACTCTGATATTTCCTACCTAATTAGGTACAGTAGATATCTTTTTCTTAAATCCCCTTGGTTTTGATCAAACTTTTCTGCAAGGAAAGAAAAAACATTTCCTTGAAAAATAACCAGAAATACTGAGCTGCTCTTAAGTTTCCAGGACAGACCTCAGTACACTTCACAAAGCAGCAGAAGGGAAGATGAGAGATCTGGAATTCAAAACCTTGACATCTGTCCTTCATGTATTCCTGTATTCCTCATTATTAATCCCTCACCCTGTCATAATGCAGGGGACTGTCCATTCCAGTCCTAGAATTCTATGATTATTATTATACGGCGGACTGGCAGTGACCCCAATTTTTTTTTGCCTACTTCTATCCACTATAAAAGATTTGTCATCTTTCTTTAGCTCTATCACCTCTACTATTTCCAGCAGGGGTTTGGCAGGAGGAAAGCACAGTTTGCTAGTACCATGAAATTCTGCTCAGATTTGACTGAATATAAACTGTTGAAAATAGCAATTTCCTTAGCATGACTTGTGGTGTTATTGGGTGATTCTGGCAGCGTGCCACAACACCATGAATGTTCTGAGGCTGGGACCCCTAGTGGCATACACCATCCGCACTGGAAACCTCTTAGAACAGAAACTTTGCCCAGGTGCTGCCTGAGCAGTTTTAGTATGGAGGAGGAGAGGGGAAGATCAAGCACAGGCTGCAGCTATCACCTGGGACCAAAACATGGTCCCAGTGGCCTGCTGCTCACCTCTAGGGGCACCACATAAGGAAGATACTCTCCCCACATACACACCTCCCAAGGTGGGATGAGATCCCCAGAATATTAATTCAAATAATAATGTATACTAGAAGAGCATGAGTCCTCAATGCTCTGCTGCTGAGTTTGTTAATAATTGGGTACCTTCACAATTATTAAGCTGTGGCTAGCAATAAATCCCTGGCTCAAGCCTCATACACCAAACCACACTGCATATCTTCATCTTCTATTTGGTCTGTAAAATGGGGCTACTCATGCATATATAACTCACTTTTTCAGTGTATCATGCACCCTTTTTTAGTGGAAGATTCAAATAAGGAAATGGTCTTCTGCTGCTAACTAATATATTTAGTCCTATAGTTGAAGGAGTAGCACTCTGTGCTAAAGCACTTAAAATTGAGGATTCAAACTCTGATGCACGATCAGCCCATGCTACCCTCATTCTGCTCCCTTATGAAGATTCATTGCGACACATTCTTTGCTCTTACAATAAAATACCATCTTTTCCAAAAAAAACAGGGCAAAGAATGGATGGTGCTGAGAAGTTGCATGTTCAGTGAGACTTATCTGTAGGACCCCAGCCTCGTTTATCTAGCAGTTGGAAGGTGTACAGAGACTAAAGTATGGAATGCTAGAAGATAGCCTTGGGGGTTAGGACAGGTGACTGCTACTCAGAATTCATTTAAATCCTCTAAACTCTACCACAGCTTTCCTACATGATGCTGGGCAAGATACTTGAAGTGGAATTTTAGTTCCTGGCCACTTTTCTCATTTTCTCAGGGATCAACTTGAGATATGAAGATCCAGATGATCAGCAAAGCTAAACCCTCTGAACCAGAGCCTATAGGAACCGTGGCTGCTCAGCATAGTAAGGCCCTGTGGTCAAGAGCAGTCAGGAATTGAGTTCCAGATTCTAATCTTCTCTCGACTGTATGGCCTCAAACCCAGTCATGGTCTTTGTCTCAGTTTCCCCATCTATAAAATAGGGGAACAATTCTACTGTCTCCCCAAAAAGTTGTGAAGAAACAATCTTTGTTTTTGTAAGACACTCAGGTACTACAGTGATCGGTGCCATGAGTAAAATAACTCTGTATTCAGTGCATGGTTTTATATGGTGTGTAGTCAATAGCCACATTGCATGATGAGGATAAACATGTATTGAATAGCTCTTTCATTCCCTGAGCACTGTCCTTCCTGTGCACTGACTGAAGCAGAGGTCATATGGAAAAAATAGCATGCAATCAACTCAAGGTGTCTGCCATAATGCACCCAATAGGGGAAGAATAAGGTTTCACAGGCAACCTTAGTTCTGGTATTTCCTAAAGTTCAAATGCTTGACTTGGCAAACTAATTTCATTTTAATACATTCTAATGTCATTATTAAGGAGTGTGGTGGCACTTCTAAGACTAAGATTTATTAATCACATGAGCCTTGGTGGGAGAAAACCCCACTTTGCCAGACACATGATCTTCACGCATCCTACTAAGTGGGATATTCTCCCATGAAACCTCATGCAATTAATAAATTTGTTAGTCTTTAAAAGTGCCACCAGACTCCTTGTTTGCTTTGCTGAACTAGACCAGCACAGCTACCACTTTGGAATAATGTCATTATTATAAATATTTTGACAGCACCAGAAATCCCAATTAGAATCAGGGCTCCATTCGTGCTGGGTGCCGTACAAACACAGAGCAAAAGAAAACCCAAGCCCCCAGAAACTTAAAAGTATAGTTACTGAGAAAGTAGCAGTAAAGGAGCACCCTTCAGAAGCCCAAAATTAAATTAACATTAAACGGAGTGTTTAAGCTCGGTACCATAACCAGTTTGTTCCATGTTTTGGCCTACCAGTATAGGCAGGCCCAGACACTGCAGGAAATTGTCTTCTCTCCCCTGTCCTCACTTCAGGCTAAAATAAAGCTCATTCCATCGCTGGCAACACATCCAGCGGTTGGGAAATTAACATAACAGATCTGCCAAGTAAGACCAACCCAACAGGTTTAGAGCCACCTAAACGCTGCCTGCTGGCCAACGTTTCCTACACCCCAAGGAAAACAGGGGTTCGGGATGAAAAGAAGGACGCGAGGGGACGGGAGCGAGCCCTGGGCAGGTTTCCTCGCTCTCCCTGTCTGCCGGGGTGGAACGGAGCGACCGACGGCGCCGGGGCGCGGCAACGCTTGAGGTGGGAACAGCGTACCCCCGCCGCCTCGCGGACCCTGCCCGCAGCTGGCGCGAGTCGCTCGCCCTCCGTTCGCAGCCCGCCTCGCGCTCCCCGGGGAGAATGAAGGCGCCGAATCCTCCCGCGCGCGCCGGAGCCGGGTCGCCCACGCGGCCGCCTCTCCCGACCGCAGGCGGCAGAGCTGTCTGGACCCCGGGGCGCGAGTAGCGGGCAAAGGCCTCGCGCCTTGCAGCCGCCCCCCGGCACCTGCCCGCTTTTGTCTGCTGTACTAATGCTAGTGCAAGGCCCCGGGCAACCCCAGCTCCTCGCTCCCCCGACAGGACGGAAAGGGGGTCCCGCCCGCTGCAGCGCAGACGCGGAGCCCACACCTAGCGACCCCTCACCTGCTGCCCGCGGCTGCGGCGGGGAAATGCGCACAGCTCCCGGCTCCGCCATCTTCCTGCTGCGGCTTCTGCTCCGCAAGCGGCTCCGGCTGCTGCCTGGGCTCCGCCGCACAGGCCGTTCCTCAGCACCTGACGTCGAGCTGCGGCGGGGCGCGGCCAGCGAAGCACGAGGGGGTGGTGGCGGCTCTGCCCGGTGCCCGCTGCGCACAGAGCGGGCGGGGCGGCGCCTCCAGGTGTTTCTCTCCCTCCTTCCCCGCGCTCGCTGCACGTTGCCTGCCCGGCCCGCCCCGGCCACCAGGGCAGGGGAGCGGCTCTTAGCTCCACCCGACGGCGGGTGGGGAGTGCAAAGGGGGGCCGGAGCAGCCTCCTCCCCGGGCAACTCTCTATTTCCCTGGCCGAGGAGCCGCGCTGTCTTCTGGATGCGGGAGGAAGGCGGAGGTTTGACGGACAGGCTGGGCGCGGGAAGGGGGTAGCCGGGAACTGGGCTTCTTCGGTTCTCTTTTGCTTCCCTCCGCCTTCACACGCTTCTTGGTCCCGCCACTGGTCTCCTGCGAACATTTCACTCCGAGGGCACGTTCTCAGCGGACCTTGCCCTGGCTGGCTCCCGGTACAAAGGAACTTCGCCACGCAGGTTCTTCACCCATCAGCAGGACAGATTGAGGCGTAATCCTGCCGGGGCAGCTGGCAAAACATCTGGATCCTGCTGCTTGAGGGCCAAGTTCAGAGAAAACAGCTGGAGCCATGCTGTCCATTAACAGAGTTCGGTGACACTTTTAAAGACTAACAGATTTATTTATCGCATGAGCCTTCGTGGGAGAAAATCCCACTTCCTCAGGCGCTTTGAAGACGGGAAATTTACAGAATGGGACGAAATTAGTTTCCCATCTTCAAAGCACCTGACGAAGTGGGATTTTCTCCCACGAAGGCTCATGCGGTAAATGAATTTGTTAGTCTTTTAAAGTGGCACAGGACTCTGTCTGTTTCTCTGCAATAGACTAACATGGCTACCCCTTCGGAGGCTGTCGATTAGGAAGTCATTAGGGTCAGGCCAAGCAGTGAGAGGCAGCTCCTGATGGTCAGTTTTCAGCCGCATCTGAGGGCTTCGTACCACACCGTCTTTGGAAAAGGCGGCACCAGGAATTTGGAGCCAGGCGTTTTCTTGGATGCGTGGGGAGCGGATAGTTTGCATATTGCGCCTTAATTGTATAAGAACCCGGTGCATAAAACAAATGGTGGCGAAAAGTATGTTTTAAAGGACCAGAAAGCAAGAGAATTCCGAAAACGTTTTAACTACTTTCTCCCTGATGTTTCCCCCTTATTTTTTGTTATCTGTATATAATATTTGTTCCCAGATTTAGATCCATTTCAGTTCCACAATACAGGAATTCTAATACCAGGCGCTGGGCTTTTAAAACACTCAAGATAAAACAAAAAAATCTCATTAGCATTTAAAAAGGAAAGACAACAACACTATGTGTGAGACATTAAGGTGGAAATCTTTTTGTTGTTGATATTATAAAGAGAGGCATTGCGTCATAGCTTTGCACCCAGTGAAGCAACATGACTTCATAGTTACGTTGATAATTAGGCTCTTGTAATTATCCAGGGAAGCTAAATGAGCTGTAGCATCTGACTTGCAGGGAGGTCCTAATTTAGCTTATTTTTCTAGCTGAGCAGATGGAAACAAAAGAGGGTTAAGAGATTTGTTGGCGGTCACACACTGTCTTGGATAAACTGATGGCAAAGTCTCATTATTAGCCCCTTACTAGTAACTCTACAAAGACAAGTCAACTTTTGTTGGGTCATCTTACAGCCACCACACTAATTACTGCCCTGGTTGCTGTCCACACTACTCTCCTTTGGTTGGGGGTGTGGGTTCGCACCAGGAGGATGTCCGCTGACCTAAGAGGGGCAGAATAGGGAGCTGAGAGACCAGGCTGGGTTGCATTGGTAGTTCCTGCAGAAAGTGCTGCTGCCACACACACTCTAGGTGGGCCACCTTCCCCCATTCTCTGCCTAAAGCCAGGAAAAGCTGCCCTGGGCATTTCCCTGCAAAGAGCCAGTCGCTCTTCTCTTCAAGGGAGTAGGGGGCAGCTAGGCTCTAGCTGCCCAGTTTATCAATTTCATGAGTCCAGAAATTGACAATGACAGCCAAGAGCCCATTTAAGGATTGCTGTGTTTCAACAAAAGGTGACTTTTGTCCACAAAACACTGTAGTGTGGACCTGCCCTAAATTGCTAGACATATTGCCTACTTTTCTCTGAGAAATACCGCTTGGAAAAGATAAAATATATCCTCCTATAGTTGTGTTTCTCAATATTCCAAATATATATATTCTAAATACATGGTTTGTTCCATTGTTTGGGTTGAGAGGAGGGCAGTTACATTTACTTCTGCTACGACAGTATAGCTGTTTTCATCTATCTCTTGACAGGCTCCAAAAAGAATTATGGGAATTGCTTTCTTGTTGGTATCTCTGTTTGTGATCAGGGAGTAGGACTGAAGGCTATACAGGTGTTATTCAGCTGGTACAGCTGTTTTGCTTTTGGTGTCTCTTTGTTTCAGCTAATTCCAGCAAAAGCTGTAAGGAGCGCTGATACTAACTCCGTAAACTATCTCCATTTGTGTGATGGGGAAGGCATGCACTCTTCAGCAGGATCAAGCAAATCCTTCTCTGCACATAAGCAATGAACTCTTGAGAGATAATTGAGTCCTACAGTGGCTCAAGTCCATGCAATATTTGTCCTTGACAGTTATACTGCCAGTATGCAGTTGTCCACGTGTAACTACAAGACAATGTGCAATATAATTTTGCCAGTATTTGGCTGTAGTAGTAATGGTGCTTCAAATAAATCAAACTTTTCTTTGTGCTACATGTGAATTGTTTGATTGGAACTTGTTTATGAACAATTTTTTTTTCAAATTACAAAGGGGTAGCCATGTTAATCTATTGCAGAAAAACAACAGAGTCCTGGGGCACTTTTAAAGACTAACAGATTTATTTATCGCATGAGCTTTCGTGGGAGAAAATCCCACTTCGTCAGACGCTTTGAGGATGAGAAACTTACAGCCTGACCTGACCCTATGTCATAGATGCCCCTGCATTTAATTTCCTCCCATTCTGTAAGCTTTCCATCTTCAAAGCATTTGACGAAGTGGGATTTTCTTCCAGCTCATGCGATAAATAAATCTGTTAGTCTTTAAAAGTGCCGCAGGACTCTGTTGTTTTTCTTTCAAATTAGTACATTCCAAAGGTGGCCTGGGTTTTGATTTATAATTAGACTAAACAGAACTGTAATTTCCTATCAAGTCATTATAAATAGTGCATATAGTAATGCCTATAAGTTAAGATTGCCCAACACTTTCCCTTATAAGGAACCTGTTTTCAGTTGCTTATACATTTGCCAAAGTTAAACTATTTGGGTTGAACATTTCCATGCTGGGCATCTCCCTCAGGCTGAATTTTTCTGGAATGTTTAATCTAAAATGGTTGATCCTGATCCAAGAATGAGTTTAGGGGAAAACATATTTTTACCCATGTTAAAAAAATATATTCTTACCACTATTTCACTGAGAAGCTCTACCACGTCCCATGAAATAATCACCCAAATTTGGCCAAGATATAACTTTATGAGAAGTCACAGTTCACACATACTCAGGAGAGACTTGTTATAGGTTGGCAGCTAACTGCACTGAAGATTCTATCTGTACGGGGCTGTACCTTCATTCTCTCACATGTCTCCTTCCTGCCCGCTGGATGAGCCATAGACTAACTGAACATGCCCTAGAACAGGGCTGTAGAGGCTGTGCAGGACTTCCCCTGAAATGGTTTCCTTGCTGTTGCCAGGGACCACTGTGCTTCTGGAATGGAGACCAAGAAGACAGTCATATGCTTTCAGTGCCCCCTTCCTGGTGCCCAGAGAATGTTCAGAAGGAAGAAACAGCTGACTCAGATGCTGAGGTGTGAGGAAGGGGAGGGAGATATGGTGCAAAAGGAACAGATCCAGGAGCTCAGGGGAAGGAAGAGAGGAAAATAAGAGCCTGGTGGTGTAGGGGCAGAGGTTGGGAAGTGGGGAACAGTGACAGGAGCCGGAGAATAGGAGTGAGGGGGGGAGGGCAGGAGGTGTGGAGGGAAGGAAAGGATAGGAGTAGGAATGGGGGGGCATAAGCAAGAGAGGGATGTTAGGAGTTGGGGAAAAGTAACAGAGGTGAGTGAGCAGATGGGCAGGAAATGAGGAACAAACAGCAGTAAAATGACAGGGAGAGGAGCTGAGATGAGATCAGGGGAGCTGGGGGCTCAGGAGCAGAGAGGTCTACAACCACTACAACATGCTCTCCTACAGAACCTGGAATTGATCCTATTATTCCTCTATTTCAATATTCCATTTTCTGTTTAGCAAATAGCTGTAAAACACACTGGCAAAGTGTGTCTTTCATTTCCCTCTAGTGGCAGGTCACACAGACCAGCGGTTCTCAACCACTGTGTCGGGACACATTACTGTGTCACCACACAATGGTAAGTATGTCATGGAGAGCTGGGGAGATGGCTGGATTTGGCGTGGGGGTTGGATGGGCTGGTGTGTGTCTTTATCTTTAGCAGCATGTCGCGACCCACCAAAGGTTGAGAACCATTGGCATAGATGAGAGAGTTCTAATGCAGCCAGTTACTTTGTTAGCTCAAGGCATTAGAGGACTGTGCTGTGAATCTAAAGACCCCCCACCTTGGGGATAACCAAGTTGGGCAACAATATAGTTCCACAGGATGACATTTTTGTTTCTCCAATTTTTTAGTGTAATTTCTGAAAATATTTAAAAACATAAAGAAGCAAAACTCACTCAATTAAAAGAATGGCAAGGCTGCAAAGAAAAGCATGCTAAAGTAAGGAAATACTAGCATTAACTTTGCCCATTCAGTCTTAATTTGCCTGATTGTATGTGTTGTGATAGTCTAATTACATTCTCACGCACTAATATTTTAATGAGTAGTGAATAGTTTAATATATTTATCTAATTCTCCCACATGCACCACTCTTTTCTCCCTGCCAACTCCTGTTCCCCCTTCTTTTTTCCTACTGCATATGCACCCCTCCCAAGTTCTCCTAGTAAATGATCCCAATATTATAAACAATTTTAGGTGGAACAGGATACACACATGGGGATCATCTTGCAGTTGTTTCAGTGATTGTTGTGCATGAGTTGGAGTTTAAGGAGATTTGGGTTCCATTTGATTCTGAGATTAAACTAAAGATCCTTTGTTACAACATTAGGCAAAAAAAGTGTGTGGGGGGGGATGGGACAAAAGTGCTCATAGTTTTTTATGCTTGAAGAAGATGTGACACAGCCTCACCCTTTGCTGGGAGAGGTAAAAAGGAAAAACCCTCCATAGGAAGCATGGAGTGTTTGCCCCTAGGTTAGCAGGAAACATTTTTAGGTTTCTCATCATCAACTGCTAAAATCATGGATATGTGCCTGAAAGAAATGGAGTTGGTGATTCCATATCATTTCAGTAGTGCGTTGGCCATGCCATTGAGACAAAAGAGCACCCTTTTACCAAAGAGAATATTTCGTAGAATCCAAGACAAGAAGGGACCATTAGATCATCTAATTTGACCTTCTGTGTCACACAAGCCATTACATTTCACCCAGATATCCCTGCATTGAGCCAAATGACTTTAGGGCAATGAAAGAATTTTAGTCCTCAGAAAATAAAGACTAAATCGTGGTGTGCCATAAGCAGAGAACAGGAGACACCAAGGTGCAATGGTAGGATGGTCAGCTGAGTTTCTTCCTGACCCCAAATATGACTGAGTATGTGAGCAAGAGGCACCAGCCAGGCTTCCCAGAAAGGATTCTCAGAATTTGTCAGAACACAGATCTACCTCACATGGTGTCTTAGCTCCCGCTGCGACCAATCTCTGTTGGTTCAGAGGAAAGCAAACAAATACAAAGCCCCAGAATACATCTGGCCACGTGGACATGAGGGAAAAAATTTCCTTCTTGTCCTCTTCAGGCTGAAGCACTGAAGCATAAGATTTAATGATAGCAACTGGCTTAGTAAAGAGCTGCAAGTGTTATGAACATGCGGATGGCAATGGATGAAGGAAGGAAGAAGATAACTCAGGACAATCATGACCCTCCAGCCCAAGGTCTTTCCCTCTCTTCTTCACTCACACATAAGTAGAATTTCTCCCAGAAGATGGATTAAAACACATCTTTAGGACATATCAAATCTTGTTTTGAAGGCTGTAAGTGATGATGAGTCTATCACCTCCCTGGTAAACTCTCCCAATGTTTAATCAAAACAAACAAGGGAGTCTGGGGACCCTTTTAAAGACTAACAAATTTATCGCATGAGCTTCCGTGGGGAAAAATTCCATTTATTTTCCTCCCATTCTGTAAATTACCCATCTTCAAAGCATCTGATGAAGGATTTTCTCCCATGAAAGCTCATGTGATAAATACATTTGTTAGTCTGTAAAAGTGCCACCAGACTCCTTGTTTGTTTTTTCTGGACTAGACTAACACAGCTACCCCTTTGGAAAATGTTTAATCAGTCTGACTGCTAAGAAATTGCTTACTATTGCAAGCTTGAGTTTCTTCGACTTCAAGTTGTAGACATTCAATCATGTTTTGCCTTTCTCAACAGGATTTGAAAAGCCCCTTACCCATGGAAAAGATATCTGATAGTAAGTACCTATACACAGTGATCAAGTCACCCTTCAACTTTCTCTTTGATAAGCTGACTAAATTGAGTTCCATACATCTCACTTCATAAATCATATTTTCCAGTCCCTGGATTATTTTGGTGGCCCTCCTTTGAACCCTCTCCAGTATTTCCACATTCCTCTTAAGTGTGGACACGAGAACTAGGCATTATATTTTAGTCGTCTTACCATTGCTGTGCACAGGAGCCAGAGATCACTTTCCTGCTTCTATTTTATGTTCACCCTTTTATACATCCAAGGAGTGCATTAGCCCTTTTTGCTGTTGCTTCATTGTACTGAGAGCTGATGTTGAGTTGATTATCTGCAATGGCCCCCAAGTCCTTCTTTGAGTCACTGATTTTCAATAGTCTTCCAGTCTGTCCCCAGATATATTACTGTGCATTTGTCCATATTAAAATGGATTTTGTTGGATTGTGACTACTTAATAAAGCTAGTCAGATAATGCAATAAGTTATCTGTCCTCATTATTTACTAGTCCATCAATCTTAGTGCCATCTGCAAACTTTACAAGCAAAGATTTTATGTAATCATCTAGATCACTGGTAAACATATTGAAGTGTTGGACTAAGAATCAGTCCCTGGGGAACCTCACTACAAATACCCTTTCATTCATTGATGTCTCCCCTTTAAGAACTACATCTTGTGATCTGTCATTGAGCCAGTTTTTAGTCCATATCATGAGTGCCTGTTAATTTGATACAAGTTTTTTTAAAATTACAGTGTTGTATGGTATTAAATTGAATATCTTGTAGCACTCCGAATACACAAAAGCAACTTGGTATAATCAACCTGTAATCTGGGGGGGGGGGGGGGGGGGGGGGGGGGAAAAAAAACAGTTTTATTTGATAAGACCTATTTTTATTTGAAATCCTGTTGACTGGCAATTATATTTTTAACCTGTATTTCTTTGTTGATAGAGTCTTGAATTATCATTCTTTTACTTTATCCAGAATTGCCTTCAGACTAACTGATCTCTAGTTCCTTGGGCCATTCCTTTACCATTTTTAAAATACTGAAACTTCATTAGCAAACCTCCAATCTTTTGGAATTTCCAGTTTTCTAAGATTTATTAAAAATAAACATTAGTGGTTAATAGAACCCTTCAGCTGTACACTCTTATGTATAAATTACCCAAGCCTGTTTATTTGAAAATGTTTAAAATTAAACAGATGCTGGCTCATAGCCTCCTTTGTTACAGATGTTAATTTTTCTGTTCCTGCCACAACTTCATAGGATGGGTATATCCTTCTGAGTTATTCCAGATACAGAACACAAATATCTATTGAACATTTCTGCATCACTATTTACAATTTTATTATCTGCGTCTAACAGTGGACCTACAGCTGACCTAGTGCCTGCTCCCCACCCCTCACAGCCCCGGCCCCCATATGTTAAAAAAAAATCCATTCTTATTGTTTAACCTTATTAGCCAAATCAGAAACATGTGTATTTATCCACATCTGAAATTCAGAGGAAGGCCTTTTTGATCATATAGTTATGGGATTTCTGCATCGGTGGGGATATAAGCACTTACAAACAAAAAGGAAGGTGTACTTATAGATCTGTAATTGGTTAAAAGGTAGGAAAAAAGGGGTAGCAATAAATTGTCAGTTTTCACAATGGAGAGATGTCAATAGTTGGGTTTCCAAAGATCTGTTCTGGGATTTGTGCTGTTCAATATTTTCACACGTTATCTAGAAATTATGTTAAACAATGAGGTGGCAAGGTACACAGATGATACAAAATTACTCAAGTTAAATACAAAGCTGACTAAAGAGTTACAAAAGTATCTCACTAAGGTGGGTGACTGGCCTACAAACTGGCAGATGAAATTTAATGTTAGTAAGTGCAAAGCAATGAACACCGGGAAATATAATCCCAACTATCAATACAAAATAATGGATTCTAAATTAGCTGTTACCACTGAAGAAAGATCTTAAGTCATCATGGATAGTGTGATGCCAGATGAGGCGAGACCTTTTAGAGTATGATTTAATATCAATTAATACTGCAAAATTACAAGAATTAATATGGGATAGGTCACATCAGGTACCATTAGAAAGGTTATAATTTGCTAAGTATGATATTGTTTATATCACATTTGCATTGTAAATTATGTATGAGTGTCTGATATATCTGTATTTCGACTGGTGCTGGTGTCTGGGTGACACCCCAGACAGGATGGCAGCAGCACTAAGCCTGTTTAATGACCCATTACGAGAACTCACAGGTTCAATGAGCTGAGAGAGAGAAACCAGGGCTGCACCTTTCTGAGTCACCAGGACCTGCCCACATGACCTTGGACTCCATCATTTTTCTGTAAATTTCCACAAGCAGTATGGCAAAGGCTCATAAAAGGCAGCTGTATCATATCTTTATCGTCATTCCTGCTTCACACTTCTGGGATCAATTCATCTGCAACTGAAGCTGTGACACAAAGGATGAAGACAACCCATTCAGGTAGTGGGTGTACAGCAGAGAGATCATAAAAGCCTGCAAACTCTGCAATTCTTCTGCAAATCTGATTTAAAGTATATCGACTTTACAGTCATTTGTAAGTATCTGATTACTTTGACCATTTTCTCTTATAATATTTTCCTTTTCATAATAAACCTTTAGTTTTTGTTACAAAAAGGATTGGCTGGCAGCGTGGTATTCTGAGTACGATCCAAACTGAGCTGGTAATGTGGATGACCCTTTGGGGAGCAGGAGAACTTTTTGTAAAGCAAATAACATCTCAATTTATTGGATGCAGTTGATGATTGGGAGTCAGAGACTGAAATGCAGAAAGAGGGCTTCTTGTTTTTAGCTTCTTGCTAACCAGCATGGGGGATCAGAAGCATTGTTTGTGGTGGGTGGGGAGTCTAACTTCCGTGTTACTCAGATGTGCTAGGAGAATGCATTGTCCTTTTGCAGTCTGCCCTAGGCATGGACAGGTCACAGATAGCTCCCTGAAAACATCTGCTCAGTGTACAGCAGTGGTGAAAAATATAACAACGTTGGAAATCATTAGGAAAGGGATAGATAAGAAGACAGAAAATATAATGCCACTATGTAAATCCATGGTACACGCTCGCCTTGAATACTGCATGCAATCCTGGTGGCTCCATCTAAAAGAAAGATATATAACAACTGGAAAAGATACAGAGAATGGCAACAAGATTTATTAGGGTTTTGGAATATGTAGAGAGATTAAAAAGAATCTCAGATTCTGACCCAGTCTGATTCTCAGCTCCTGCTCTGACCACTAGTCATCCTGGTCATGACACTGCAGTCCCTTACACAAGAATTCAGTGAAGGGCATCTGCTGCAGTTTCACTGCAGATACCTGATTTAGTTACAGATCATCATAGAAGATTAGAGTTGGAAGGGACCCCAGGAGGTCATCTACTCCAACCACCTGCTTAAAACAGGACCAATCCCAACTAAATCATCCCAGGCAGAGTTTTGTCAAGCCACACCTTAAAAACCTCTAAGGATGGAGATTCCACCACCTCCCTCCATAACTCATTCAAGAGCTTTACCACTCTCCTAGTGAAAAAGTTTCTCTTACTATCTGTGACAGGATACACACTCCTTGCTGGATGGGCACCCCCAGCAATGATCTTTCTGGGGAATTGAGCTCAAGTAGTTCTCCATCTAACTCATGCTCCATCACTATCCGGCTACTTGGCTCTCCAGCTGAGTATCACAGGCTACTTGGCCTTCTGGCTGAGTACCTAGTCCACTCCCTTGTCCTGGCCACTATTCAAGCTCTCAATAGCCTGGAAGTCCATTGCCATCCCGGCACTTTGGGGGAGCAGGGAGGAACCTGGGCCCACCCACTTTTCTAAGTCCTGGCCCAGGGACCCTAAGTACCATGACCTCCACACTATCACCACCACCTCCCTCCAGTCTCTGTGTCCACCAAACAAGCTGGGCCATGTTCCCCACAGTCCAATCCATACCCTCACCTCAGGGCTACTCCAGGCATTTGGTTCTGTTATCCTGCTGGAACATCCGCAGCCTTGTCCCATGCCAACTTCGCTCCTCTGGACCACTCTCTGGATCTCTGCTGCCTTCCACACCTTCAGGACCTCTGGGCTCCTAGTGGTGCACTGTGAGCTCTCCCAAGGGCTGACTTCCTCAGCCAGCTAACTGGAGATACAGCCTTTCCCTCTCAGCTTCTAAGGCTGACTGCCCTGTTGGGTCCTGCAGCAACCTCCTTATACTGGCTGCTGCTCCCTGATTGGTTCTTTGCTACTTGCAGCCCATTGGCTGTGGCTCCTTGGCCCTTTTGAACCCTATAAAGGCTAGTGCAGGGCAACCACCCTAACACTATCCAACCTAGACCTCCTCCATTGTAACTAGAGACTATTGCTCCTTGTTCTATCATCTACTACCACTGAGAACAGCCTAGTTCCATCTTCCCTGGAACCCGTTTTCAGGTAGTGAAAGGCTGCTATCAAATCCCCCCTCATTCTGCTCTTCTACAAACTAAACAAACCCAGTTCCCTTAGCATTGCCACATAAGGCATGTGCCCCAGCCCTTAATTATTTCTGTTGCACTCTGTTGGACTTGTTGCAATTTGTCAACATCCTTTCTGTAGTGGGGGAGGTGGAGAGGGGACAACTGGATACACTACTCCAAATGTGGTTTCACCAGTGCTGATTAGAGGGGAATAATCACTTCCCTTGATCTGCTGGCAATGCTCCTACTAATGCAGCCCAATATGCCATTAGCCTTCTTGGCAATAAGTTGACTCATATCCAGCTTCTTGTCCACTGTAGCCTCCAGGTCCTTTTCTGCAGACCTGCTGCCTAGCCAGTTGGTCCCCAATCTCTAGCACTGTATGGACTTCTTCTGTCTTGAGTGCAGGACTTGCTGGACATCACCAGATTTCTTTTGGCCCAATCCTCCAATTTGTCTATGTTATTTTGTATCCTATCCCTGCTCTCCACCATATGTGCCATTCCCACCCCAGCTTACTGCACCTGCAAACTTGCTAAGGGTGCAATCCATTCCATCATCTGGATCATTAATAAAGGATTATTTATTATATAAATTATGTTATTCAAAACTGGCCCAAGCACCAACCTCTGAGGCACTCCGCTTGTTACCAGCTGCCAATTAGACCTTGAGTCACTGATCACTAACTGTTAAGCCTAATGATCTAGTCAGCTTTTTAACAATCGTATAGTACATTCATCCAACCCTTACTTCTTTAACTTATTGATAAGAATACTCGGGGACACTGTATCAAAAGCTTTGCTAAAATCATAAATAGTCCATAGTCCATTTTTAATAGATAAAGGGTAATCCAAAGGGAAATCTGTACTTTTATATGGTAATTCCCTTCCCCTGGTAGAATATTTGTTCACTTCATAAAACACTTCCAGCTGAAAGCATAGGAACAGATAGTTTGGAAATCCCAACAAGTGTAGACCTACATCCTCTGAATGTTCCATAGATTCCCCTTAGAAGCCAGTCTGCCAGCTGAAGAACATCTAGATCTGAGAACATGAATCAGCAACAGGAAAAAATGAACTCCTTGCAAGACAGTTATTAGTATGAGGATTATGTAAGAAGAACATGCTTGCCACTACATCCATCATGATGAATGACTTGGATATATCCCTGTGTAAAAAGGGGACATGTTCTAGCTATCTTGGGCTCAGGGAGTGCTTCTTTGCCTTAGGTTTAACTCAGCTGCTTATTATGCTTTTTATTTTAAAGCACAAAAAAACCCAGGGGGATAAAGAACTGCTACTGATTGGATCCATCCTTAGGAAATGATTTAATTACTGTATGTTATGGGAAGGTAAGCATATGTTTTCAGATTTGTGGATTTAAACTTTGGTCTCAGATGATTCAGAACTGGAGTTATGGTGATCAGATGGTGAAGACTCTCAACAGAATATATGTATGGCCCCAGCCTAGGATCAGAAAGGCTCATATTCCGAGCAATCCAGAGAAGAATGTATCTTACAGGTTGACACGCTACAGATGGCAATTGCAGGATATTCACTTCTTAAAACATAAATTATGGTTGCCATCCTGCCCTTACTACATCTACACAGGAGCTGGAGTTTACTAGAGTACTGCATATGCCCTGCATCTCTTCGTTGCCTCTCTTGAGATTAAATAAAGGCATCACCACCCTGACCCACCTCAGTTCCTTTACACTGGTAAGTGGCTGAGGATTCTGATGCAGAGGGGAAAGACAGTGGCTCATGAAATATACATATGGACCACATTTTGAAGAACACTACAGATAAGTAACCATTTTTTCCTCTTCAAGTGGTTGTGCACCTGCATTCTACTCAGGTCACCTGCAAGCAGTACTGTTAGGAGGAAGGCTTGGAGTCTACTTAAAAATGACCGTAAATGCACACTCTCAAACTTTGCATTACCTCCTGAAGCAGCTGTGATGGTGTAATGGATGAGTAAAGATATGCAACGAAAGCCAAGTAGGAGCCCTACAAATGTGCAATATGGAGACATCCCTTAAAAATCTTACTGAGGTAGCTTGCGTCTTGTTGAATGAGCCAGGTAACTCTGTGCTGGAAGTATGTTAGCCACAGGATACTGGGACGTGATGAAGGAAATATTCCATCTGGACATTCATTGTCTGTGTTGAAACTTCCTGATCTTCTATTCTGCCAAATTATGACAGAGAGCTCCAACTAGAAAGCTAGTGCTTGCTTCCGAAGTCTGCGGTCTTCATTCCTGCTTGAGCGAGGCTTCAGGAAAGACAGACAGGTATACCGTCTGATTCAAATAAAACACTGAAACCAATTCGGTTAAAGATGTGGGATGGGGCCTTAAGGCCACTTTAGCTTTAAAAAATAGTGTAAATGGAGATCCTACCATTAAAGCCTGAAGGACACATGCTTGTTTGGCTGATATCATGGTAATGAGAAAAGCTGTCTTTTGTAACAGGTGAGGCAAAAGACAGGTTGCCAAAGGTTCAAATGGAGGACTAATCAAGGCTGCCAATATTGTATTAAGGACTTAGTATAGAACTATTTCCATTAGAGAATGAGAAAGCCTGACAATTTTTTAAAACCTGACAATCATGAGGTTAGGGGGGGAAAAAAAACCCTTCCTTGAATGAGAGGATGGATAGCTAAGATCGCAGCCAAGTGGATTCTCAGGGAACTGAAAGGCCAGACAAAATATATTGATAATATTGAGCTGTAACCAGGAATCGCAGACACTTCCTGTAACTTGGCAGCACTGCCATGTGGAAATAGGTGTCCCAGGGTTTGGGGGCAGCAAACCAGTCATCACAATCCAAAGAGGGAAGGACTAAAGCTTGGAAAACCATGCAGAATCTTCTATATTTGATGAACGTACTGAAATTTCAAAAGCTGAGTACAGATCTCAGACCCCCTTTGGACTTGGAGATCAGAAGAGTATCATGAATAAAAACCCCCTTTCCCTGATGTTGAAGGGGAATTTGTTCTATCGCTCCTAGTGAGAGCAGAATCTGAACTTCTTGAAGGACCACTGACATAACATTGTGTCACTTAAAGGGGACTGGAATAAATGGGTGGGAGAGGAGGATGGAGAGGCATTGGATAGGACCCACTTGCCTATGGTTACAGCTTCGCAAGAAAGAGGGACAATCCACCCCAAAGGGGAGAGAGGTGTGTGTGGGGCAAGATAATTTGATGATGGCTAATAATGATATCATTGACCTTCAGGAAGATGTCAAATATTCAGTTTCCCCCCAGCTGACTGGGTACAAAGTGGCTAATCTGAGTTGGACCTAAAGGACTTCCTTCTCTGTGCCTTATGCTTCCTCCTAGAATAAGCATGCTGCTTAGATGGGTGACCTGGTTCCTTGTATTACTATTGAGAGTTAAGGCTGGATCAAGGCTCCCAGAGCTGCCCACTCTTGTGGCTCTCCCCCACCGCAGTGGTGCTATCTGGGGGCAAGGTGGCCCAGTTTGGGGCTGATGGAGATCTGAGGCCTGGAGCCTGGCTGGCACTGTGGGGAGGATTTGGGCCCATGGCTCGGCCAGCGCTGCGGGGGCAGTGGGGTCTGGGGCCTGGCCAGCCGCAGGGGGGCCCAACTAGTGCTAGTGAGGACTGGGGCCCTTGGACCAAAGGCCATGGCCCACAGTGCTTCTGCCCTGCCACCAAGTTGGCTGGTCTGTCTCAGCAGGCCCCGGATCCGTTAGAGTAAACCAGCCAGCCCAGGGGTGGGGCAGGCAGGCTGATGGTGGGCAGGGGCAGTGTACCGCTCAGGCCCCCTGGGGCTGGCTTTTGGTGGGATGCGGGGGCTTTATGTTGATGTTTCTTTGTGAGTTAAGGGAGTAATGAATTTTAAGCATACTATGGGAGTGTTTAAATGAATATAAAGTCTTATCAATTTTGTTGGGGAGAAAAAACAAACAAACCCAGACCATCAAAGAAGCAGGCTTCTATAGTTTGCTGGATGTCAGCAGTTATATTGAAGTTCTGTAAATAGGAGGCTGTCCTCATTGGTCCAGCAGAGGCCATCACCCTAGAAGTGTCCGCCCCATTAAGTAAAGACTGGAAGGTTATCCGGGCTACAATGCGACCCTCCATCAGGGAAGTCTTTAACTCATCCCCTGCATTTTCTGGGAGTTTATC
The DNA here is from genome assembly GCA_007922175.1 of Pelusios castaneus. Classification (NCBI taxonomy): domain Eukaryota; kingdom Metazoa; phylum Chordata; order Testudines; family Pelomedusidae; genus Pelusios; species Pelusios castaneus. The sequence goes on from ML685798.1 coordinate 4,552,441, forward strand.
AGTAAATGTGGACATTGTAATCCCAATTCACAAAAATCACATTCAGCTAACAGGGCATGGGGATTAGCTATAGGCATCCAGAATGAGGAGATGCAATAAATCAGGACACGACTGTCTCTGCCCTATGGTCACCCCGTACCTCTCAGTGTTGATGCTTTCCCCTTGGAGGTGGCCTAGAGGATTTGCTAGATCATCTGTACTTAGGGGACAGTCAAGTACTGGGTGATTCTGAAGCAGATCACAATGAATCATCCAAATAATCAGTGGGCGTTGCGGATGCCAAGGCTGATGGGGCTACGGGGTGAGACACTGAACCGACACTGAGGTCAATACTGAATCAGGCAAAGTTGATGGTCTGTTCTCATAAGTCAATGCTGGGGAAACCCTAAGTTGGTGCTGATCAGAACATAGATGGGAGGCCTTCTGAGAAAGGTTATAGTACAAAGACTTCAGGGACCATGAGAAGTAACACAACGGTTACCAAGGCTGAAGACTGAATTGACGTTGGCCTGGTGAGCATTGGTGCTAAAGGTGGTACCAGACCAAGTCCCTGGCCGATTTTGTAGTTGGTATGGACACTGACCAGAATCTGAGGACTACAACAGGCCTAGACTAACAGGAGGCACCATCAGCACAATGGATTCCTGTACCATAGAAGAATCCAAGACTAAAAAGCACAGCAAATTCTTTACTCCCTTAAAACTTGTGGGATCATCGGTACTGATAAAGCTGGTGCTGAGAGAGCCTCTACTGCTACCAGACTCATCCTGCAGATGAATTCTGGAGTTGCCAGTGCAGGACTAGTATTTGTCCACTGCAGTACAGGGGTGATATGGATCAATGGCCCAGCTCTGCTCTGGGTAGCTGAAGAGACCTGATGATGCACATCCTTTCTTGAACAAGAGGAAGAGCCCTTCTTTGACTTTGTATGGCTGTGGTCTGTTTTAGGAGTCCTGTGATGGTCCAATGAGGCAGATCAACTCCTCTTTCTCTGTGGAGAAGAGTCTCAGTCTGGGGATCTGTCAGAGAAACAGAAGCCACTGTAATGGACAGTGCGCAGCCCGCAAGGCACTTGCCAGAAGGCTCTGGGTTTGAGGTGGGCCTCATTGCCTTCTCCAAAGGTCTTGGGTAATCTGTGGTCTTTTCTTGACAGATGGTAGAGGCTGCATTTCTCCTTGATGTGCCTCTCACTGAGGAACAAAAGGCAGGGTGTGTGTGGGGGTCACTATTTTGGGATACCCCCATGCAATAGGCAGTGCTTAAAAGCTAGCATGCGTTACATGTCACTTGTACGTAGCACTGAACTGATTAAAATTTGAAATGAAAGAACCCTCGCCCCCTGTACTGAGTACTAAACAACAGCTAACTATTTACAAGAAAAGTAGAGAACTAACTATGCAGAAAAGATTGCAAGGGAAAAAAAAAAAAATCACATGGGGAGTGCTGACTTTCGCCATGGTCAGTGAGAAGGAAAAGACAGGGTTGGGGTGGCCTTGCCCTTTGATAGCCTCCAGCGGGCCAGAAGGTGCAGTTCTATAGATGATCCTCTGGCTCCAGTACAGGCACAACTGAGTGGAGTACAATTTGCAACCACATTAAGAAAAACTGAATTAATACTCTCCATGCTTCCATCTAGTCAGCTCATCCACTGTTAACAGCAGTGGGAGAACCTACCATAGACAAAGCTCTGGTGGCTTCAAGCAATTTTACTATCATGTCAATTAAGTCAGCTAAAGAATTGGAGGCAAACAGCATTTCAGCTAGGTAAAAAGAACACAGAAATTCTGTTATCATAATGGGTACTATGAAATACCGAGTGGGTTTTAGCCTTTAATCCCAATCTTGCATCATCTGCAGATGGATGCAGTGTCTTTACATGCATTGCGCCATCTCCCTCTCTTTCTTTTTTCCTCCTAACAGACCACACTGTTCAATAAGCCAGAAAGAAAAAAACTGTAAAGGCACAACAGCTGATAGCATTACCAATTTATTAATAGCAATGCTTTCCAAGTGCGCAAAAGACTAAAGGCATTGTAGCCATAGCCCTGACAAAATATGGCTTCCTCGATCAAAGCCGTAAAGAGACCACCCAAGGGCGGGATGGGACATTATGGCACCATGTGTTAGCACCCTTTCATTGGTGTAGAAGCACCATTGATCCGTTTGTAAAAAATAGTAGAGTTTTTCACATAGTTGAAATTCCAGGTTCGTGGACAAAGTAAGCTTCTCTCTCTCTATCTTTCAAGCCTCTCCAATCATTATTTTTCAGTTCATCTAGTATGAAGTGCAGAAAGATGTCTCTTGAATAATCAGGTCTCTGGTCCGAGACATAAATAGCTGCTCTCTCCTGAGTGTCCATCAGGAACACATCACCCTGCAGTAAATTTGAAATAATCTCCCACTGTTGTTTCACCAAGACTGGCTGCCCCCACTCACTCTTTTTTAAGTCTCCCAATTAAAGTGGAAAATTTTGGAAGCTAAATTGTTCTATGAGCTTGTTATTCTTTTCCTGAGAATATACTTTACCCAGGCACATGAAGAAGCAGAAGAATGGCATTTGAGATAAAATGATTTAAAAAAAAATTATTTCCAGCTTCATAGACAGGTATAAAAATCATTATGGGACTCAAGGATGTTCACAGACCTTTTTTTTTTTTTTCTTTGTCAGGAACCTCTGAGTCAGTCTTAAATGCAAGAGAGGAGATGATACCAACAGCTGCCTGTGAGCCTGTCTTCAGAATCTGAGGACCAATGACAGAGAAACAGGAATAACCTGCTGCTGGAGTTGCAGAATAAGTGCTTGGTCAGATCAGCACCATGAAATGGAGATCAGGAACTGGCTGATGGATGTAGGGCAAACTTCAAAGCAATGGAAGGAGAACCTGCCATTAGAGAAGCAAACTAGAAGTGAAAGGGATATGCTGACAGAAAATCTTTGCTAGGACTGGGAGATGAGGAAGTGGGACGTGACATGACAGATGTTTACGGATCATAAGTCAATGGACTCAAAAGTTCTCTTGCCTAAACTACCAGATCACCATTGGCCAGTCTTGTCACTTCATCTCCATGTTATCCTGTTATCCAACCTATGGACGACTCTAGTTGTCAGAGAGGGAAATGAGTTAATGAGCTATGGATGGAACCACGCTCCAGCAGCACTGCATTCCAATATGGGCAAAAAATATATACTCCAATGAATTCAGTTCCATTATACATTGCACTGCACACCAATGTTGTCAGTTTATTTTGCTCTTAGAATGTTTTGTACTGTTGAGATCTGTGCAAGTCCCAGTTGCTGGTTTGGATGTTTCTTGTTTTGTTTTGCATACCTTTTCAACGTTGTCATGGCAGTTGGGCTGCCCAAATCTATAAAGCTTTATTTGGTCACATATTGAAGTCTGGAATTACAATCGCTAACAGTACACATACAGAAAATGACAATTCACTATATTTATTTTACACAAATCTACATTTCATTTCACCTTCTGTCCCAACTTGTAATATCAAACCCAGTTAGCCCCATGGACACACAAGGCACCCTTTATCACCTCTGTGGTAAAGGAGATCTCCATCAGAACCAGATGGATGTCTGAAAGCATCCCAAACATTCTGTCCCAAAATAGTCTCCTTTTATCCCCACATCTATGGTAAAACACATGTCCTAATGACACAGGATTATGGGTGCTTCAGTCCAAACTAGTCTGCAAGCAGCACCATTTTGCCTTTAGTCTGCTGAAAGTACATTTCACCACCATCCTGCACTGATTCAGTGTCCAAGTTCTATTGTCTTCAGCCAGGTTGGTGGAAATTAGAAGTCTTCATCATCCAAGGCAACAGCTGGCATGGGCAACCCCCTGATGCCTTTCATGACAGAATAAACATGCCTGTTAAAATAGCCCTTAACTCTGAAATACCCTGGCATCATGCACTCACCTAATGTAGTTGTCCACAAATCTACTATGGTGAACCATAAGGGCTGCATAATGACACAGCAGTATCTTTTCCCATTAAGGTACTCACTTCCATTAAAGCATCACAATTATTTTGGAGTTATTTCTAATCCAAACAAATTGGGTTGCAGTAAAGCAATAATCATCTTGAAATTTCCATGACTACTGTGATAACTGTAGATTTGCAAACCCTGAACGGATTGCCACAGATCTGCAACGTGGTTGCCAGCTTCCACAAGGTAATAGCAATGTTTCAGAATAGTTACTGCCTCTTTCATCCAGGTGTTACAACCCTCTCACACACTTTCACGAACACTACTTTCCTCCTTCAAAAGTTCTGGGCCAATGCCTAGTCACCTCATATTTCCATTAGGATATAGATCCACTACTCTATGCTTGTGGTCCTGGTCCAGAAGTGGCAGTCTGAATAGGGGAGAGTCTGCCATGAAAGACAGCATCAACTGGGTCCATGCCTTCATGGCCTTGACCTTTTCTCTTGCTTCAAAACAGCAATCTACCACTGTGTGCTCTGAGTAAAAACCCACCCCTCAAACACCTGCTACCATCTCTTGTGGCAGCTTCCACTGAGACTATACAAAAAGTAAGCTTGCTTCCACAAAAACCATGGTTGTTTTTAGGGAAAGCAGGATCCATATTTCACAACACACCAGCTTGGGTTCTGCCACCTCATTAATTTCTCAGACTTGCATCATTTCTACCTATAATCTCCAGAAAAAAAAAAAATGTCCTTCAGCCCTCAACACAGGGTTGCGACACTATGAACGATGGTATGTTCATCCAGAAATTTCTGAGTCTCTCATGACTAGATATATGTGGCATGAATAAAGATCCCTGCTACAATGAAGAAAATTACTTTAAATTTTAAAATTTGGCTCTTGTCCCTCCAGTGACAATGTACTCACATTTGAACAAAATGTACAGGTTTCTTCAGTTATCTCAGTAAGCGGACAGGCAGGATGACTGAGTCATTATCACTATCTTCTTCAATGGATAGTTCTAGCATTCTAAAGTTAATGTTGACATGTGATCAGTTGTGTGATTCAGCCAATTTACAAGTAGCTGGTGTGGGGGGGGCAGAGGGTAGGGAGGACAAAAACAAAAACAGCACAGGGAAAGACAGGACCCTCTGTATTAAAAGCCCTCTCTGGCATATCTCTAGCTAAATGTTAAGAGCTCAAACATATTAGAAGGTGTTCAAGATCCTGTTTGGGCACTTGGAGGAACAGACAAAAGGGAAGTGTTTATGAACTCATTCCTGGTCACTACTGGTTCTATGAAACTAAAAATCAGATCCTGAATTGGTGGAAATTCAGGCACACAAGGACTACAAATGTCCTACACCCGATCTGAACCAATGGAGCAGGAACGCTATGTGGGTAATGCAAATATATACCCCCCCCCCCCCCCAAATTTAGCAGGATTAAAAATTCTTTATAAATTATTTAAATATATGAAATAAGTTTTGGGAATGTACTGAATATTGAAGAAAACTCTTCTGTATCCTTATAGTGATTCCCAACTCCACACAGGGAAATGGAAGCCTATAGGTACACTGCACACCGGGGAAAAAAGAGGTAGAAAGTTACATTTTTGCTAAACACTCTAAGGGAGTTTTTGTTTGACTATTCAACAGGGTCCCAAAAAATCTGTTTAAAGCAATGAGACCAATCTGTATTTTTAAAGCTATCATCACTTCACATCATGTGTATCATACCATATAACAAATACAAATATTAAAAATAAATTTTACACAGTATGGAATGAAAATTAAATTCTCCAAAGTCCCATTCTGCTTTCAAGTGTTAAACTCAAAATATATAATTAAAAAGACACACAAACTAAGACTAGCACATGAAAATATTTCCACGAATATGTTAGCCTTTATTCAACTTTTTAGCTACGACTCTTCCATTCAGAATCAGGAGAGAATCTTTCCATTAGTTTGTCTCACTAGTCAATTTTGGATAAAAAGATTATTTTGCAGAATTTGACATTTATTTGATTTTTCATTTATATTCTGTTATTCAAAGTTTACATAACCTTTTCAAATTTGTACCTTACAATGTATGGAACTTAAGATTAAAATAAACTCTACTTTTAACATAACCTTTTCTATAATGTAAAAATATTCTACGTATGTTTAACACATCAAGAATGTTAGGCATTTATTTTGTAGAGGGAAAACTATTTTATGCATGTTTCAGTACAAAAATCTTTAAATGTTTAGTATCAATGTGTTGGTTAAATTGGGTGCCACCCAGTGTTTAATTTCCATAACTACAGTATAATACTGCATTTACAAATACAGAATAGCTTTTTAAACATATGGAACAGTTTTAAACAACTGCAAATTTGAGATGCTGCTTACTCCCTCCCCCATATTGTGGCAACTTTACATCTTTGAAAGAATGAGTGCTTAATTATCAAAACTATTATAAAAATAGCAGCATTCTACTAAAACATGAAAAGCAGATCCATGCATTATGGATTTGAATGCAGATTTCTGCTTTCTTTTTATATTATCAAAATCTTTTCAAGTTAATTTCAAGGCAAGGGGTATACAGAAAGACACTGCATAGTATGATTGGACACTAATCTGAACTGGGTATTTAATCAAAATCCATGATAATTACAGGGTAAACAATTTTATTTCAAAATACAGGTTTAACTGGAAATGTAGTGATGAAAGCATAAAAGAGGCAAGAATGCAGACTTTTACAGCAGATATTCTGTCTCACTTCCACCCAGAGGTAAGAGCTCTAATTTGCGAAAAAACAAAATAGTTGTGGCATTTAATTTAGCCTTTAAGATAATCCAGTATTATCTGTTTCTAAAGAAATATAAATACTTTAAAACAAACACTGAAAATAAATTCTCATTTGATGGAATAAGCTACACTCATTACTGAGACGTTTCAGTCTTCTTAAAAAAAGGGGATTTCTCCCAAAAAATCAAAATATCAATGTAGAATAATCCTTGGAGGAAAAAAGTTGGAATGTAAACCTCTTAGTTCAATTTAGATCTGTAAGTGGGAAAAAAAAGACAGCACATTGAGAAAGATTATTTTGACCATGTGAGCAATCAAGCAATTCTATCTGTAAGACATATTTTAATAATCTTCTTGGCTTACAGAAGGGAAGATTCCCAATGGATTTGTTTGGCCTCCCCATCCCCACTTCCTTTGACTTTTTTTGTTCATGATTATGTAATCAGTTGTTCCTTCCCTTCTGAAAGGAAGTTATTTATTGAAAATGTCAAATCATTTCAATGATCAAATAGTAAAATAGGCAAGGTTATGATTCTCCTGAGGAAGCAAAATGAAAAATAATCTGAAGTGTGAGATAAAGTTCCAAATCAATACGCAAATATAGTTTAAGAAATTACTGGCAAAACTGTTTTCTGTTTATATCTTCTTACTACAAAGATGCTCCAGCATATAAACCACATAACTTTCTCACACTATCTGTGGACTTGAGTTCATTTTACTAATCAAACCTGTAATTGCATTTAAAAGAAACTGCAAGCATGCTAACACTTTACAGTGTTTTTTCATACAGTTTTATTCTACCCTCCTATCCTTTGAGCAGAAACCCTGTTCGCTGCCTGCTACACCTAATTCACAGTATTGTTCTCATCTTATAACACTATATAAATGACTAATAAACAGTCTCAGCTGCATTTTAGAATACATTTCCCCCACTTAAAATTCCATGTTTACAAGACATGGCACATTATTTTCAGCATTTGCCTAAGGAATCGGAGGATAGGATATTGATTCTTAGCTTATTTTGAGGGAGACTTGTCCACTAGAGTAGTGATTTTCAACCTGTGTTCTGTAGACCCCTGGGGGTCCACAAACTATGTCTAAGGGATCTACAAAAGACTGTCATTAGAACAGTGATTTTCAACTTGGGTCTGCAGACCAAGTCTAAGATTTCCAAAGGGGTTCCACCTCCATAGGAGCCCATTCAGAAATAAAAAAAGATTGAATACCATTGCAATACAGCTCTTGTCATATTAACTTTATTATCTATATTCCAAAGGGGTAGCCGTGTTAGTCTATTGTAGAAAGACAACAGAGTCTTGTGGCACTTTTAAAGACTAACAGATTTATTAATCGCATGAGCTTTTGTGGGAGAAAATCCCACTTCGTCTGACGAAGTGGGATTTTCTCCCACGAAAGCTCATGCGATTAATAAATCTGTTAGTCTTTAAAAGTGCCACAAGACTCTGTTGTCTTTATTATCTATAGTAACTGCTACGGGTTGGCTACACTCCTGAAATCACAATGCACTAATAATTTGTTTCTAACTCCTATAAACAGAGTTAAGTATATAACTTTGACAGGTATGAAATGCTGTTTTTGAAAATCTGAAGCAAGATTCACTGTATGACACTCTAAGATTTTGACCTAAGACTATGCAGAGGTCTGCAAGAAGGGCCAACTTCAAGCGCCTCATCACTGGACAGCCTTTGAGAAGTAACATCTAGTCTGGTTAAAGACTTCAAAGCTTTAATACTTTATGCTACCTAAATTTAGTAGCAGTATTAACAAGAGTGTTTCAAAAATATGAAATCAAATGTAGCATTCTCATTACTCACATCATCAATGTCTTCATCATCATCTCCAATATCATCGAACTGGATTTCATCATCATCACCAGGACCAAATGTGTCAGTTTCATTGATTTTAGCTAAATAGAGAGTTTTAAAAATAGTTAATGCATACATTAAAAACTGACAATTCACTATGGGCTGTTTACCACATTCATAGCTACTGACTTCCAATCAGACCTAGATTCTTACCATGTTCTGGAAGCTCCCCATATGCCTTCAGACTTCTGGCTTCATCTGCATTGTATTTTAGAATGACATCAGCCTTGTTATCCTAAATAAGAGAACAGTTGACTGGCATTAGCATTCTAGAAAGGTTTCTGCATCCTAAAATGACAGGCTAGCAAAGTGTTTGTTAGCTGGACAGATGAATCTCTTTTTTTGATATTTATAACCTGAAATCACCCCCAAAATCCTTAATTCTTAACCATTCTTCAATTTGCCATTAGAAAAAAAACTAAAACCTTAATGTACTCCAAATCATAGTTGGGAGAGATCCAAGTATCTTCCTTCTATACAGAATATTGCAAGTCTTCCCTCCATGAAGTCCAATTTTTATTAAGCATTCTAAACTATTCTCTCTCAAGGTACATCTAGTATCTTTGACATACATCACAAAGCCAAACCATTAGCTAGTGTTAGCAGTCTAGATTTTATTTATGCAGCTGTGTAATAAAATATTTCTTAACGGGTTGTTAATTTGCTGAAAGTCTGTTTTGAAGTAATATAGTTATCTTCATAATTCCATTAGCTACAGAATTCACATTCCAAGAATTGAAAGCCTCACATTGCATCACTCAACGGGTATTCGTTATGAAAACTATGCCCATTAAAAATCTGATCCAACTGCCTATTTCTGGACTCAATGTATGGTTACTATAGGAAACTATTAGAGAAAAACATTTCAAGGAAAAAAACCCTAATTTAGTCTCTGGATTCAGTGGTAAATTAAGGCAGGATTCTTTGAATGGCAAATGGTTCAAAGAATACCTTTGCCTGAGTAAAATGGCTGGTGTAACAAGCAGGGCAATTTCCCGAAATCCCCTGACAAACCTTACTGAATTACATTTAAGTATCTTTGAAGTCCATTGTATTACATGCAAACTTATGTACTAATGTGAGCCCTGGAAGTGTTTTGAACTTCAAAAAAACTACATTGAAAAATGGGCCAGACAAAAACAGAATTTTGCCCAAACACTGTCAAGTGGTTTAACCAGGGAATCTCCATGGGGAAGTGAAATCTAATTTGTGGTTATGAGAAAGCCCAGACTTTTGAAGCTACATGCCGAGGGGACCATTGTCTCTTGAGTTTTTGTTTCCAGAAGCTGAAGAGCAAAGACCCGAGATGTGTAAACGAAAGACTACCCACCCCCTTACGCATATGTGCATTTGTTTTGAGCTAAAGCTATTATGAACTTAAACCAAAAAGCTCTGGCCTGTTTAGGCAGTCTGGCTTGTTGGTAGTGTCACAGTGTAGTCTGGGTACTATGTAACCTAGAAAAACCCCAGTCAGCAGGGAGTGAGAAACAGGTCTCCACCCAAGAGAGTGAGAGTCAAGAACCAGAAGCCTCAGAGTGCGAGCCCTTGCTGGAACACAGAGGGAGAAATACAGGTACAGTTATCCTGAACTGTGACAGCTGGGACCCAACCAAACTACTGGAGCACTTTGTTCACCAAGCAGCGATTTCTGAAAAAGTCAGATGCATTCTGATGCCATGGAGCATTTTCCTCACACACATGGTTATAAGGGGCAATGCAATTTGGATGAAACCTGGTCCATTTACCCATGACAGAGTTTGCCTTGTATTACAAATATAAAAATAATCAAATATGAAACATATTTAATGTGATATAGTTAAAGACATAGTAAGTGCCAATTAAGTAGAAATTATTTCCTCAATATTCTTTAGCAGAAGTTTTATGCCATTTAATTCAGTAACTATTGCTATGCAACACAACACATACAAAAGCTAAATGCCAAATCAAGTAGAATATTTACCTGGTAGTCTCTTAAGCCAACCAATATAATATCAGATGTATTTATCCAAACCTGAAAGCCAGAAACAAGAAACATTTATTTTTTTAAAAAAACCTCTAAAATCCATATTTGTCCATCAGCAACAAGTTCAACCATTATATTTGTGGATCTACTAACTAAACTACTAAATCTTAAACTGCAGACACAATTTTTCCTAAACATTTGATTACAGTATTATGTAATATCATATCTAACTGCTGGTGGATAAGAGTTGAACAAGCATGTTAAAGAACTATATCACTGCAGTAAATCAAGTGATTTTAAAGAGCTCTAACCCCACAGATGGCCACTAAATCTGGGTAGGCCAAGAGAAGTCTGTAAACATTTTAGTTCCTGAGCTCTACAGAGGTTCTAGATGCAGAAAAGTAAAACTTCAAAGTAAAGTGGGTACGAGGAAGAACCCAAGCAGAAGAGAAAAACCAAGAAATCTAAACTGTATTGTTTCTGTTGAGTGACTATTAATTAGTGAAACTCGATCAAAAATAAGCAAAAGTATTTTGCACAATGCTTCATTTTCTTTTATTTTGTAATTCCCAATACTGAAATGGTAAGAATAGGTACGGGAGGGTACTTAAAGGAGTGATTTTTAAAAGTTGGATTATTTTATTCATTAAAGAGATACTACATTCTTGTTTTTCAAAGATGACATGGATTTACATTAAAGGAAATGAAGATTAAAAATATGAGACTACCACTGTGCATTATTCCAGTAGTTTACGTTATTTTGGAGGTCAGCAATAAGGAAAAGTAAGCAGAGATCATTCATTAAGAGTTCATACAGTGCCTAGCATACGGGATCCTAGACTGAAATTCCTAAGCACTACCCAATTCAAATAAATAATGCAATAACTGATATAAATATGATATTGCATTCAATAAATGCTTAGGAATTAAGCTTATTGGAATCCTAAACACTTAAAAACATCCTGTAATGCATGGTGTGGATGAAAGGCTTTTTTTTACCCTTCCAGGGAGAGAAAGGTGAATCTCCTATCACCTACAAAGGCAGGAATTCAGATTAAGAAGAGATCTGTTGCACAGCTTGAAAAGGGTGATCTACTGCAGAGGCATGAGACAAAGACTTGACTGCATGGTAGGATTTGTTAATCTCCTTGGTTAAATGGATTTTTTCCAAACCGCGCATACATCATAAAACAAACCAAAAACCTCAGGAAACTGGATTTTGTTTGGCTTTATCTAGATGTGTGTTAATGAAATGAAAGACAATTTGGTCAACTGATCACGTCCTGCCTGTTAAACAAAAAGGATTTGTACTTACCTCTGCAATCCTGGCTGGCAACCTATTAAAGTTACTGTTAGCTGGGGAGAGTTAAGTGGAGTCACTACGTAGTCATTTGTCCAAAATGTGTCAATGAATTTAGGGGACTGTGCTCGAGTGCCTTTTGCCCACAACTGAGAGTTACCACAACTCCCCCACAACTGAATTGAGAACATAATCTGAGATTCTGATTGTTTCTTCTATCCTACAGATTTCTTGATTTAAAATCCAGAATGGATATTTATTTAATTCATCAATTAAAAAAAAAAATCCACAAAAACATTCTTTAAATCAGCAGCCTGAAAGTAGCACTACTTTCTTCTTACTATTGTCATGATATATTTGAAGAAAACTTCAAAGATTTTGCGCTTTGGTGTCAGGATATGGAGACTGTACACCAGTTTGGCAGCATAAAGGAGCCTTAAAGTGGGTGTAATTGAAGCTGAACTGAGATTTAAACTTTTTATTTAGAAGCATCTTGCTTGACAGTCACCATTTCACTAAAATTGTCCTCCAAATTTCAGTCTACAAAAGCAAAATTCTCAGTTTGATCCATCAGCTTTGAAACTTTATTGTATTCGCTAGCCAAAACCTTTGTTAATGCAGAGGTAAGTTTACCAGCAGTATCTTAGACCCCTCCAAAATGTTTCACGGCTCTAAGCTTTAACTTCAGACCCCAGGAAATTCAGAGTAAAGTACACACTAGCTGCACTGCATAACCTTAACTCTGTCTAACCCAGAAATGATTAAAGCAACTGTGGCTATACTACAAGTATGTTTCATAGCCAGCGCAATCCTACAACACAGGGGTTCTCAACCTTTACAGGGTTGCAACACACCAAAGCCCTGCGTCGGGGCTGAGCAGGACAGGCTCCAGTGTAGTGCAAAACCTGGGTTTCAGCAGATTTTGTTACTTTGATAGGAGAGTAACAAAATATGCTGAAACAGGGTTTTTAGCATTACATCAGCTCTAGGGCTGGGAGCTTCCTGCGGGTGCAGAGATCCCTACAGCCTTGGGACTGCACCCACTGCCAGTGACGCACTGCTGCTGCTGGCTTCCTCTCCTGCTTCAGCCTGAAGCTGGAGGCAGTGGAGCTCCAGATGGGAGCAGAGTGGTGTGATGCCAATTTTTGGTGACATCTCCCTGCTTTCTGCAACACACTTTTGTGCTGCAACATAACGGTTGAGAACCGCTGATATAACAAACAGACAAGATGACTCAATGAGCATGCCATTTTATCAACCGTATTCTCATCTATCTGCATGAACACCAATTAATCTTCACCATGTTAGGGACAGCTGTATTGACTCGTTCAGGGATTATTTGCATCACGGTGGCACAGATCAAACTGACATGAGAAACGGTGCATCTGGTGGTTTGTGAAAAGAAGGTGAAGTGGTCGAGTACAAACCAGGCAGTCTACTTCTGTTCACAAAACCCATGCTGAACACAACTTTGATCTTAGTGAAGACATGGTTTTATAGTTCATTCTAATGTACCACGTGCTGTATCCCCACTGTAACAGATGTTACTGCTATATTCATTATTTTTAGACCTTGTTTTAAATGTTATCTGTATCTTTGTGAGCCAGAGATTGTGTAGTAGCAGGCTACCCAGCTCCATTTAAGAACTAAAATCAGTGGGTGGGAGGGGTGGGGGAGGCGGAGAGAGGAGGAGGAGGAGGAGGAGAATTATTGCAGCAGACCTGGTACAAGGTGAACTGCATATACTGATTCTGAACAGGATGAAGAAGTCCAGGAAACAAAGAATGAGACTACAGTACAGAAGCCCAGTTGTAACCAAGAGGGCAAACCTGCTGAAAGAGTCTAAAGGACTTTTGAAACTTAGCAGGTTCACTATGTGGAAAATGGATGACTTCCAGTTAATCTAGCAAGTGTGTAGATGTTTTATGATGCATTTTCTCTGTAACGCTTTTGTCTACTTTATAAAGGCTGACTGGTCACTGATATTCACTGTCATACCACTTCAGAGAGAGAAACTGCAGGTGTTAAGCTAAGTTCAGACCTGCTGGGATATGCAAAGTAAAGGGAAGAAGGAATTTCGGCCCGGTCCCTGCCGATAGAGAGGTGGCAGAGGACTGAGTCCTAAAATGACATACCTTAAGCAGACCACAAAAGGGCAGACGTGCAGTTAATCCCGAAACTGAGGCACCCACATTGCTCTATATCATCTGGAAGCATAGAGTGCCACAATGTCTATTGGGCGCAAACTGGGGCATCAATCAAGAGTTCAAATTGCAGGGCAGGTGTGTACAGATGTGTCTACAAATTTACTTGAATTGTAAGGTCAGCTGTAAGAAGTATGTAAAAGGTTGTAAGATGTTACAATAACCCATAACAAAAAACAATGGGAAAAGGTCTGAAAGGAATACTGAATAACTGAATTAGTCTAAACAAAAAGGCCAAGTTGATGTGATTCAAGGACTCTGTTGAAATTAATGGTGATTAATAATAGGAGATATGAAGCCAGAGGTTAATGGTCCTAAATTAGTACGTCAAACATTAAGCCTAGTTAGTAGACAAAACACTGACAGGATAGGCTATTCCTTTCTTGGGTCCTTAAAAAAAAAACGTTGTGGGAAAAGTATGAAAGAACAAAAACAAGAACCAACAGAAAAAACAGACAAAGGCAAATGGCCCAAGCTTCATTGTCATGGATGCAAATCCCACCTTTTCATGGTCTTGAACAAGAGAGGTGTCTTAACTAGAACAAGACAGAGAGAGGGGGACCCACTGCCATTCCTACTGGCTCGAGATAAATCCCAACCACCACCTGGGATGACATTTATTATCAGCTTTCAGACCACCTAAGAAACTGTCAAATGGGGATGTCCTTCTATAGATCATCACTTCACATTTCAAATGCTTTAAAACTGTTTTGCCTTTTCTGTATTTTTATTAAACGGTTTAAAAGATTTGTAACATGGTTTGCCACAGTGCTAAGTAGGCTAAGGTTTCTGTACCCCACATCGTGGAACTTTAATACTAGACATGACTGGGTTATGTTAATGCCTTTAGCCCCTTTATTCCATCTATATTAATACAGCAATACCCTAATTCTCTACTTTTTAGTTATGAAAGGGTTAAGCACAGGTGCATGTGACATCATGGAAAGGTAGGAGACGCTGCATATCCGAGAACTTCCTTGTTTTATGAAGTGGTGGTAGTGAGAAGGGCATATTTGGGAGCCCCTATGGAAAGGAACAAGGAGGCTTCCTGGGAAAATATCACTTCCACTCAGCTACTAATTGTGCCTTCCTTTTGATCCCCTCACAGGTGCCAAAGATGGAGGGAAGAAGGATGGTATCTGATGAATTAAGAGGAGCATATATATGAGCTGTATGCAGCAAGAGAGAGGGAAAGAACTCCAGATTCCACACTTTGCTTCAGGGACTTCTGTAAAAGGAAGAGATTCTGCTCAACCTTAGGTAGCGTAAGAGGACTGTAAAGCTGTGAAATAACTCACCCACAAAGTTTGTCCTAGCACCCGTTGTGGCATACGAATTTTCCAAACAATTTCCCTAAAATCCATATGAATAGAGCACCCTAATAATTAAAACCAGCTCCCACACTTCCATAATAACTACCACTGGCCCTAATGTGGCACCTTTTAAAAATGTTTAGTCTATGCACTGCCTAATTTTTCCATAGCAGTTTAAGGGGGTGGGGAGGGGGAGAGAGACTATCGTTTGATATTTGCTGATTCTTTAAAAAGGGCCGTTGACTAATTTTCCCTCTAGCATCTGACATTTCCTTCAAACCACTTTTTCACAGAAATAGCAGCACTTTGAGGGGGTGAAAATGGTGCGTGTGAACCTTCGGTTGGTGTAGGTTGGAGGAATTATAACAAAAAAAAATTCAGAGGTTGTCTGAGTTTATTTTTCATGATAAACCTAAAATAGTGTTTTGACTCAAGACAACATCCTAGCTTGCCATTAGCCAATGTGGACCATATGCCAGTCCTTAGAATAGTGTGTCAGAGTGCTTTTCCTGAAATCCACAAACTCCGTTGATCCTGCTGACATTGATGAGAGTAGTAGCTACTTGTTGTCCTTTGATCACACTCAATTCCATCGTTCAGGAAAGGAGTGAGGAGCATGATTCTATCACTTCAATGCTTCTGCTTACTAGAACAACAACAGAATCCTGTGACGCTTTTAAAGACTAAGATTTATTTATCGCATGAGCTTTCGTGGGAGAAAATCCCACTTCGTCAGATGATTTGAAGATAAGAAACTTACAGAATGGGAGGAATTAAATGCAGGAGTGTATGACATAGGATCAGGTCAGGCTGTAACAGCAAATCAAAATAGGCGTTAGGATTCAAACACTGGGGAACAGCACACAGAGGAAGGTGAGGTCAAATCATCTGTTGTAATGAGAGATAAATTGGTAGTCCCTGTTTAACCCCAAGGTCATTGAGTCAAATTTGCATATAAGTTCGAGTTCTGCAGTTTCTCTTTGAAGCTGTGATTTGTTATTTATGTTTCAACACAGCTATTAGCAAGTCGTCAATGGAGTAAGCAGAGAGATTGAAGTGTTCCCTCTATTTAATCAAAGCAATTTTCCTGGACAATATTTTTGAAGTAAAATTTAAGAATATATGGCTATGTACACACGACAAACTTCTCCCGCAATAAGTTGTTCAGGGACAAGGAAAGCGATATAAATATAGCGCTTTAGTGTGTACATACATACTCCTTGTAGCACAAAGGAGGGTTCACACGCTCCTTTGAAGTCTCGCTACAAGGAGCAGTGCATGGTGGGCACTTGTCCCACCATGCACTGCCCACAGCTTTTGTCTGGCAGTCAGCTGCCCCAAGGGTTGACTGACAAGCCCAGTGACTGGGCTAGGGGGCTGGCTGCAGCCCCAGCCCCTGTAGGCCAGACACCGAACTTGGGAAGGAGGCAGGGGCTGCAGCCAGCGCCCTAGCCCACCTGCCAGGCTTCAGGTAGCAGCGGGGGCTGCAGCCAGCCCCCTAGCCCACCTGCCAGGCTTTGGGTGGCGGCGGGAGCTGTGTTGCTGAAGCACCAGCCCCCTAGCTCAGCCACCGGGCTTCGGGGGGCAGCAGGGGATGCGCGCTGAAGCATCGCAGCCCCCGCCACCACCCGAACCCCGGCAACTGGAATAGGGGGCTGACCCGAACCAGCGAGCTGGGTAGCTCCGAGCCCCGAACTGCCTGGCTTGCCGGCTCCATGAGCAGCAGCAGCTGCAGCCCTGGAACCAGCAGGGCTGCAGGGGGGCTGCTGTCTGGGCTGGGGGCTCCCAATTGGGAGTCTCATGGCCAGGCTCAAGCTTCCTGCGGCACCGGGGGCTGAAGCCACCCTCAGCACAGCCCCTGCCACCCCCTCAAGCCCCGGCAGCAGGAAGCTAGAGCAGGAAGCACGTGCTAGAGCTGTGAAATTGACATGTTTGACAGATCCGGTGTCCCAGAGTGTCCTCAACTGGCACTCTGGGACACTTCCGGAGGCTGTCAAAACCAGGAAAACTGTACACACGAACTGTACCGTAGAACAGCTGTCCTGCGGTAAGCCATACCACCCTCATTTGGGTGGTTTACCTGTTGCGCGGCAAGAGGGCTGTTGCCGTGCAACAGGCAAAATGCTTGTGTACACACTGGAAGATTTATCACCACGCGATAAAGCGATAGTGTGCACATGGCTTATGTGATTTTAGGGTATTTGGAAATGAATATTTAAACCAGAAATTTTGTTCTCAGGGCAAACCCTCCAAATGGAGCACCTGCAGCATGTAAGCACAGAGCAACTAATGTGCACAACGTACATTGTCACAAAGCTAACAATGGTAGTACATATATCGTCACAAGTAGTACCGATACCGAGCTATCTGCCAAACAATCTGGTGTGCAACAGGGCCCTTGTCCTGTTGCACATGTGATTTTTGGAGGACTGTATCTTATGAACTCTTATTTAAATTACCTTAAATTTGAACCACTAAACCAATTCCCCTGAGGTCCAGCAATCTGCAAGGCTAGCCAATTAAGCATGTAGATTTTAGATTTGTTAAACAGTAAGCTAGTCTCAATTTTAACTATTACCATACTACCTACTCACTATGAGTATGTGTGACATGCTGCATGCCCCTTCCTCCCTCCCCACTCCTGTAATGTGATCTGTGTTCACCCTGGCAATATAATGGTGTGGTTTAATGCAAAATATGTCACGTGAAATATTTTTTTAATGCTCATGGCAGGCTCTATGTTATAACTATGGTGTATTTCCTGCAGCATCACGTGTACAGATATGGAACATGTCCCCAAGTGTGTTTCACATGGTCAAGGCAGGGGACAGACAAATGGAGCTGTGTTTCCACACAGACCCAGTGAAGATATACCTAACAGAGACAATGCAAATTAAGCTCCCTGGCTCAGGAGGGAAAGGTCCTGGTATAAATAATCACCTGACCCCAGGAAGGGGGTGCTGAGTGGGTGTCTGAAGAAAAGAGTAAGTCACACTTTAAATGGGTCAGGGCTTTTCTGCAAAAAACTCCATCTTAAAGCAACTGACTAAGAACTGGGCCCAGCCCATGGCAGAGACTAGCTAAAAACCATCACAGGCAAATCTGAGTGGTAAACTGAACATGACTGAAACAGTAATCTTAGTTTAGAATGTGACTTATCTTTGATTTGATTGTGATATTTCCTTGACTGATTAACTACCTTATTTTGCACTGATTTGCTATATATACACATTTAAAACTGTATCTTAATCAATAAACTAATGTTTGTTTTATCTAAATCAGTGTGGATTTTGGAGAGAGAGTGAATGTGTGAGCGCTTAATTTAGAGCAAAGGCTAATTGCATATCAGTTTCTTTGTTAAACTGATGGACCAGAGTAAATGAGTTTGCAGCTATCAGGAGTGGTCCTGATCCCTGCAAGATGATAGTTCCTGCTGTAGGTCAGCCCATGAGTGACTACCATGAGTGCACTTCCACCGCCTAGGACTGATTACACACAGGAGGCTAGTGTGGGCTGACCCAGGAGTGGGGGGTCACCTAGCAAGGCAGGGTAGAGTTGGGTCCAAGGAGTGGGCAATAAGGAAGGCACAGCAGCACACCAGACCAGATTGCAGGAGGGGGCCATCTCAGTATGTCTATGTTAATGATGGCACTGTTGGTGCAGGATTCTGCAGGATTGACTGAGTGATGACCCGCTCAATGGATCTGGAAATTGATGGTGTTAAGATCTGGAAATTGATGGTGTTAAACCACTCTGGCAAAAAGATGAGCGCTGCATCAATGGGAGGGCATTTCCCATCAGCACAGCATAGTGGGGGTACTGAAGTAAGTTAGGCAGCTGACAGGAGATATGCAAGTTACTCTATGTATTAAAATTGAAAGTTACTAATACCATAATTAAGGAAATATTTTCAGTGTCCCTTTATTTTAGAGTGTACGTGTAGCCATGTAAATTTTTAGGTTACATACCAAGCATAACAGGCATTCATTTATTTTCCATTTAATTGATTTAGACTTACCTTTTTTCTTAGCTTCCCTCTGATATGACATAATCTCTTCACACCATCAAAACATAATGCCTCCAATCTTCCATTACCCAACATTTTGATTACCTGAGCATACTCTGGAAGAGACAGTCCAAAATGTTGCTGATTTACATATTGATAAGTTTAAACAGCCAATAGGAATTTTTACAAGATAATGGAGCTGATCATAAGAAATCATACGTTTCTTATACATACAAAGCATCATTTCAAGTGTATCTCTGAGGGATACTATTGTGTTAAAAACAGCATAAAACTTGCAAAAATTGATGACCTAAATACCCACATTAGCCAGGGAAAATCCACTCTCAAAAGCCATATTTCAAGCTGCATTTTAGTACACTAAAACATTTCCTTAATATAGATAGAGTACAATGATTAACTCATTGGAATATCACCACTGGAGAGCTGCGTTCAACCGGCTTGATAGAGTTTGTTGGGGAGATTTTCCTAGGAGACTTTTTTATATATGGTTAATAGACTGATAGGCGCATAAAATATATAGCTCAATTTTCTTAATATGACTATTACACAGTGTGATGTAACTGAGAAACACGTGTGTTGTAAGTCAAGAAGGAAGTACTTCAGAAGAGCTGGAAGTGTCTAGATCAATTGTATGTGTTTTAGCAACTGGGAAATTTTAAGCGAAGATTTTGCCTACATTTCTTTCAGTTAGCAAGCCAACTAACTATTTGACTTCTAGGTGAACATTCTGGCTGAGGATGCTTGAACTGACTCCCTCCTATAGCATAGTGATGTCACTGAGTGAGCCAGAGGTGATCTCTAGAAAGAAACTAGAAACAGTTTACACACACAGGGTAAAGTAATCTTTTTTAAGGCATATGGAGGCACAAACTGCTTGAGGAACGAAAAACTGAACTTATTCCTTAGTGATATATCCACTTCACTTCCCTATTAATATCTTAATGCTCATTCAAGTTCCCTTTCTGTAAATATGTTCTCAAAATGAAGATGCTCCATTCCATCACATCAAGTAATTTTATATATTTTTCAAACATCCAAGCGAAACTCATACACTGTCCAATTCATCTTTTGTATAGAAACTTGCAAAGTATGATAACTACAATATTTAACTGAAAATGTGTAGTGACAATTATAATTCAAAATCTCACCTTGTCCGTCTTCCTTGAACACCAATTCTCTCTTCTCCGATTCATTCTCATTCTTACCTCGTCGTCTGTTTTTACCTCCCTTACCTAAATTGAAAATAAAATAAATCACTATATGCAGTTTAGAAACTATAAAAACATGTACTAGAAAAATGAAATAGCAACAAAAGACTTATGGAAACCTAACTTCACTACTGCAGCTTTGAAGTACTATATCTAGGCCTGTGTTAAAAGTGATCCTGCTTTTTGGAGCATTACACCAGGATGATTTTAAGTTTCTTTAAAATATGATGAAGAGATTCCCTAAACTCAAAACTGAGAAGGACAAATTATAATATTCATGTTCCTAATAAAGATGATGAGAAAAATGGTGTTCCTTTGAACTCTTAGAAGTCCAGCATAAGCTGCAAGAAAGATTTAAATCTATTCTGTTCTGCAACAGTTTGATCATCTCATGGCTGTTCTATCCCCTCCTAATTCTGAGTTGAAGTGGTAGGAAGATACAAGAAAAAAATCCCACAAGACAGAAACAGAAGAAATTCATGCACATATACATTCCTCAGCCACACACCCCAGAAGAACAAGTATGAGAAACTGAATCACGTCTTGAGCACCACCCCACAATCTCACTTCACTATTAGTATGCTGAAGCCAACTTATTTTTGTTTAAGATCTGGATATCTTTTGTGTTTGTTGGATTAATTTAATTAATATTTACTATCAAATTACCCCATCTTTCTTCCTAGTTTACCACTGTCAAACAAGGGCTCAGTTAACATATTACATAGTGGTAACTATCAACAATTTAAACTCATTTTGAAACATAAGTAACAGCAACCTTCAAATGAGTATTTACCACCTGCACCCCTGAACCTACAATTGATTGTGTGCTGGTGGACCTTAGTTAAGCAACTTTTGGCTGTTCAGGAAAGATAAGAGCCTGCAAAGAAGCTCTGTGATGATCTTCAATTTCAATTGTGCTCTTGGTGATATTGGGAAGTGTCCATGCGAGCTCCCCATCTCCTACCCCATATCCATGAATGATGTCATTATGCAAGTACACAAGGTAAAAAGCGTAACCTACTATCAAGAGAACCATGGACGTGATTAATACAAGATGCAGTTCAATATACACTGAACTAAAAAGCTAAAGACAGAGAATGTTAGGGATTTCTTGTAACACAACTGTAGATGCAAATATCCAGCTGGAACTACGATTATCAAATTGAAGCTTTACATTTAAACAGTATTTCAGCAAGCTACCGGCAACAGGATTAGTTTGAAAAATGAGCAAGAAGAGCTCTCAGTTTTTGTAAACATTGCCCCTCCCCCCCACAAAAAAAGTAGCTGCTTTCTTTCTCTCCTTTCCTCTTCCACGACAGCACAGGGGGAAAAAAAAGAGAAAAGTATCATGTTAATGACACCTGAAAATGTTCCTAACATACAGGAACATGTACTAGTGCCCCTGTAAAAATGGGTATGTACTAATACAGAATAAGAACAAATAGCGCTGATAGGGACCCAATTTGCTGCTGCCGCATCCCGGCTTGCGGTGGTTTCCATTCTACACAGGATTGATGGTTTGCTTCAATGGTGCTCAGCACCCCCCTGTACAAACTGTCCCCCTCTAGAGAGCGGGCCATAGCAACAGGTGACGATTTAAAAAACGATTACTGAGTTTTCCCCATATGGGACCCCTGGAGTCCAAGATCGCTGCTCTCCCTTCACTGCTGCAGCTGCCTCCTCCCACCCTGGCGCTCCTTTCAGGCCCGGCCCGGCAGTGTCACTTGTGAGAGAGAAGCCGCCGGGCCATGCGGGCCGAGGAGCCACGGGCCGCGGTGGGGGTCAGGACCCGGCTCCTCCCAGGCCGAGAGGGGAAGTAGGCGGCGTGCCGGGGCTCTCGGACACGGAGCCAGGCAGGAAGGCCGGGCCGGGTGCCCCAGGCGGGTGGGGGCCGCGGCCCCTCTCTCAGAGCCGGAGCTGCACGAACCGAGTCCGGTCAGATCCCGCCTCTAGGCCGCCCCGCGAGGCGAGACCCCGGACCTAGGCCGCCGCGCTCCGGCCAGGCCTGGCTAGCGCCGCGCGGACGAGGCGAGGCCGCCTCACCTTTATTCTTCGGCATGGCGCCGGCCGCTCCTCAGTGCGGGCGGGGGGAGGGGCTGCGCGCGGCTCCCCGGTCGGGCGGAAGGTGCCGGCTGCTGCTGCTGCTGCTGCGCGCGGGCGGGGAGTCTCTCGCGCGCGTTCGGCGGCTGTTGGGCTGGGGGAGAGGCGCGCGGCAGGCAGCTCCTTGCGCGACAGCGACGGTTCTGAGGCGAGCGTGCGACACAGCGGCTCGGCTCGCTCGCGCTCCAGCGCCCCCTGGCAGCCGGCGGCTTTCACGCCTCGTTCGTCACCCTGCTGGAAGGCCCGCCCCGGTCTCAAGTGCGCACGCGTCGGGTGGGTCAAGGGCGGGGGAGCGAGGGGGGATGGAAGTTTGAGCGTGCCCGTGACGCGGCAGGAGCGCGCGCGAGGACTGGTTGTGTGCAGCTGTCCCTGCTCGCTCTGCTCGGTGGCGTCAGGGCTGGGCGGACCCTCCCTTAAGGCTTTCTTGCTTGAGTGCCTTCCGCTCTTTGCTGTTTTTCGTAATGGCCCTTTGTAACGTGAGATCCCGCCCTCCCCTCAAAGGGGCGAGAAAGGGTCCAGCCCTCCTGGCTGGGGTGGAAATTTATGGTGAAGTTTGTGGAATTGGCTCATGCACCTGTTAGAGGGATGAGCTGCTGTGCATTGTCAGGGGCCAGTTTATTGTCAGGTGGTGTTAGCTATTAGGGCACCTGGCATTAAATACCTTTTTATCGGGCACCGTGCATGTGGACAAGTTCCAAAGGGCTGGCTGTAAAGTTCCCCATCTTCAGGCCTCTGACCAGGGCTGGCCTTAGATGGTTGGCAGCCCTAGGCAAATTTATACTTGGTGGCCCCCTCAATGTGTTCCCCAAGGGGGACTTGTTTGCTGCCCTCCATTGCCCCCACCACCAAGCCCTCCAGGCCCCTTCCCCACCATCTCCCCATCCCTTCTCATCCCCCCAGCCCTCTTCCCTGCTCTGCTCACCCCCCCCACCTGCCAGCTGCCCAACCCCATGCCCCTTCTCTGATTCTCTGCCCCCCCCCCACCGCTGAGCCCTTCCCTACCCGCCCGTTGGGTCCCCAACCACCCTGGCCCCTTCCCCAATCCTCCCTTGGGCTTGGGCCCAGGCCCTGACCCTCCTGGACCCCATATCCGATCCTCTTGGCCCTGTTCCGTGGCCGGAGCTGCAGGCATGGCTGGCAGAGCAGCTCCTGGCCAAGCTGCTGCCACTCCAGTGCGGGAGATTTGAAACTCCCCAGCCTGGCTGCTGCGCCCAGCGTCCTGTGGGCCGGATTCTGGGCAGACCCAGACTGCACCGGCGGGTTGGATGAGTGCAGGATCCACGTTCCGCCTGATTCTTTTTATTTTTTGGGCCCCGGAATGCTTGCCGGCCAAATTTGTGGGCCACAGAACACGTTCCAGAAATTAGGCGGCCCCTAAAATTGGTGGCCGTAGGCGGCTGCCTAACTTGCCTACCGCTAAGGCTGGCCCTGCCTCTGACAAAGTGGAACTTTTCTCCCACAAAAATAAATTTGTTAAGTCCCACAGGACTCCTTGTTTATTTTTATAGAGGTATATAAGGGGGGTTAACTTATTTCCCTTAGAGGGAAGGTGTAATGAAATGCTTGTAGAAAATTGTGATTTAGAGCTGCTCTCTAGTAACATGGGGGAATGTTGTGTAAAGTGGGAGATGTGTGTCCCGTAAATCAGCTCTAACATGGCATCTGGGAGTCACTCCACATACTACGTTTTCCATTTCATACACCTGATGAAGTGGCATTATCACCATAGATGTTTACGCAATAAATAAATTTGTTAGCCTTTAAAAGAGCCACAGAACTTTTTTTTTTTTTTTTGGTTTAATACTATGTTATTAAAGTTCTGTTCCTTGCTCTTTCAGTGATCTGGAATGAACCCTCAGGATTGTTTCAGGAAATAGATTTATAAACTCAAAGGTCTAAAGGGACCAGTATGGTCATTTACTCTAACCTCCACAAAACCTCATCCACCCACTCTTGCAATAAGCCTCTAGCCCAGTGGTCAGGGCCAGCCCAACCACATAAGTGAACCAGGCAGTTGTTTAGGGCACCAGGCTTTTTAAGGGGCACCATATTAGATGGAAGAGAAATTTTTACTCTATTAAAAATATATATTAATATATTATCTCTTATAACAAGTGGGGGTGGGGATGGGGGACAAAATCATAGTTTGCCTAAGGCACCAAAAATTCTTGGGCCAGCCCTACCAATGGTTCTCAACCTTTACTGGCTGATGACACACTTGGCCCTAGCTAATCTGCCCTGGGGGAAAATTCCTTCCCGACCCCAAATATGGCAATCAGTTAAACCCTAAGCATGTGGACAAGTCTTTCTTACTAGCCAGTCAGCCAAGAAACAATTCTCTGCAATAACTCAGAACCCACCCCATCTATCCTTCCTTCTTAGGCCACTGGCATATCCACCACCAAGAGTCAGTCAATTACCAAGCTAGTCCATGCCATCATCCCATCCCCTCCATAAATTTATAGAGCTCAGTTTTGAAGGCAGTTATGTTTTTTGCACCACAGCTCCCCTTGGAAGGCCATACCAGAACTTTACTCCTCTGATGGTTAGAAACCTGCATCTAATTTCAAGCCTAAATTTCCTGATGGACAGTTTGTATCCATTTGTTCTTGTGTCCATATTGGTGCTGTACTCAAATACTTCCTCTCCTTCCCTGGTATTTTATCCATTTCGTGTATTTATAGAGAGTGATCATATCTCCCCTCAACCTTCTTTTGGTTAAGCTAAACAAGCCAAGCTCTTTAGGTCTCCTCTCATAAGGCAGGTTTTCCATTCCACAGATCATCCTTGTAGCCCTCCTTTGCACTGTTCCAGTTTGAATTAATCTTTTTTAAATAGGGGAGACCAGAACAGCACGCAATATTCCAGATGAGAGGTCACCAGCACCTTGTATAATGGCACTGACACCTCCCTATCACTACTCGAAATGCCTTTTCTGATGTATCCAAGGACTGCATTAGCTTTTTTCACAGTCACATCGCATTAGCGGCTCATAGTCATCCTGTGATCAACCAAGTACTCCCAAGTCCCTCTCCTCCTCTGTCCCTTCCAACTGATGCATCCCCAACTTATACTTCCTGTTATTAAATGTTATGCTTTCTCCAGTTTACAAGATCATCCAGATCTTTCTGTATGATGTCCAATCCATCTCTGCATTGGCAATACCTCCCAACTTGGTGTCATCTGCAAACTTAATTAGCACATTCCCACTTTTTGGGCCAAGGTTAGTGATAAAAAGGTTAAATAAGATTGGTTCCAAGACCAATCCCTGAGGAACTCATTAGTAACCTCCTTCCAGCTTGACAGTTCACCCTTCAGTATGACCCGCTGTAGCCTCCCCTTTAACCAGTTCCTTATCCACCTTACTATATTCATATTAATTATCATCTTTTGTAATTTAACTAATAATTCCCTGTGTGGAACTGTATCAAATGCCTTGCTGAGATCTAAGTAAATTAGGTCCACTGCATTCCCTCTATCCAAAAAAATCTTTATCTTCTCAAAAAAGGAAATCAGGTTGGTCTGGCACGATCTACCTTTTGTAAAGCCATGCTGTATTTTATCCCAGTTACCGTTAACCTCAATATCCTTAAGTACTTTCTCTTTCAAAATTTTTTCCAAGATCTTGTGTGCTACCGAGGTCAAAGTAACAGGTCTGTAGTTACCCGGATCCCTTTTATTCCCTTTCTTGAAAATAGGAAATATATTAGCAATTCTCCAGTCATATGGTACAACCCCCAAGCTGACAGATTCATTAAAAATCCTTGCTAATAGACAGGCAATTTCATGTGCCAGTTCCTTTAATATCCTTGGATGGAGATTATCCAGCCCTCCCCCCTCCCCTTTAGTCTGATCAAGCAGCTCGAGTTTGGCTTCTACTTCGGATATGGTAATTGCCACTTCCATGTCCTCATTCCCCTTAGCTACCCTACCTCTATCCCCAAGCTCATCATCATCCTCATTAAAAACAGAGGCAAAGTACTTATTTAGATATTCAGCCATGCCTAGATTATCCTTGACCTCCAGCCCATCCTCAGTGTTTACCAGTTCCACTTCTTCCTTCTTTGTTTTCTTCCTATTTATATGTCTAAAGAACCATTTACTATTGGCTTTAATTCCCATTGCAAGGTCCAGCTCTGCTTGACTTTTCACCTTTCTCACTTTATATGTTCTGACCTCCGAGAGGTAGCTTTCCTTGCTCATCCCTCCCATCTTTGACTCCTTGTAGGCTTTGTGCTTCCTCCTAATCACCTGTCTGAGATGCTTACTCATCCAGCTTGGTCTACAACTCTTGCCTATGAATTTTCCCCCCTTCCTTGGAATACAGGCTTCAGATAGTTCCTGCAACTTTGATTTGAATTGATTCCAAGCCTTCCATCTTTACATCCATGAGTTTTTCAGTCCAGTCCACGTCTCTAACTAATTCCCTTAATTTTCTGAATTTAAAGTCAAACACTTTTAAAGTCAAACACCCTAGACACCGATTTATTTTTGTTTATCCTTCCATTTAGTTTGACCTGAATTAGCTTGTGGCTACTCTACCATGAATTGTTTTGTTAGTATCTCATGATTTCTAAGCCAATTTTATTTCTTAGGGGGGGGGAGGCATCGGGTTACTATCGTTCAGATTTTCTAAAAAAAGATACTATCAGAGAGGGAAGGCACTGTGGAAAGAGGGGAGTGGGAAAGGGATATTTAGTAGGGAGGCTGGGGCTCTAGGCAGTGCATGGCCAGGAGTGTTGGAATAATCTGTATAGTGGGGGTGCTGAGAGCCATTAAACCAAACTGTAAACCACTTTAAGTCAGTGGGAGTGGCGAGGTGGGGTGGAATTGCAGCACACCCAGTTCCAGCACTTATGGAAGAGGCTGTAGCTCCAGCTGTCACCCCCTCATGAGAGGGAAAATATCCCAAACAATTGCCAATACTTAGAAAAAAAAAAAAAAAAAAAACCACCTGGATGGAGATTGGCAGACTGAAAACAAGGTCTTGTCTGGGAAAACCTGGAAATATAATAACCCAAGCCTGGTGCTTTTTAAATGCCTGGGATTAACATTGTGAGCAGTAATGCTGACTGTCCCTGGTGCCAACTAACTAAAGTTTATATTTCAAGTAAAATTCTGTGAGGTGCACTATCCATTTGACCTCCATGCCCATTCCTATTTTTTCAGTTGTTCCCCTGTAATCAGTTGAGTCCTAGGCCCAGGGACTCCTCCCCTTACACTATGGAAGGGGGCTTGTGTCCACCCATTTCCTGGAACCCAGGTACTACACACTCTTGACAGTAAGGGAGATCCTGCTACCACCTTTGTCTGCATGAGGTAGGGAGAGAGGCTTTCCTGATGCATGAGGATGGAAAAAAACAATGTGGGGCAACAGGAGTCATGAGTGTCATGATGGTTTTAGAACTCGATTGCTTAAATCCAGCCCTCCACAACTATATTGTTCTTTGAAGCCCAGATTGATTATCGTCTCTTATGTGCATGTGAAGAGTAAAAGAAGTTTCCTTATTTGCACATCTCACACATGGCCGAGGAACAATAACTAAGACCCAAAGTCAGAAATTCACACAAGGAGTCACTAGTTGAGTCCTGAATAGTTTTGAGATCTCCTATCACCTAACCCCTGGCTCTAGACCCATCTTACCTGTCCGACGTAACTCTCACAATATGGCATTGAACCTGAGAAGATGGGTCCCATACTAGCTTGTATAATCGGGATCTCTTTATGGAATAGAAAGAGAGGCTCTCTGAGGGAAAGCAGGGATGGTATTTCTATATAGAATGAAATTATAAAATTAGATATTAGAAGTCATGCTATCAAATCTTTCAAATCTTAGGCTGGGATCACCAGAACTACTGCTTATTGTCTCTGTGCAAAGGAATAAATGGACACAAATCAGACATCAAGAATGTTACCATTAAAAAACAAGTAGGGGAACAGTTCAATCTACCTGGACATTCTGTGAAAAACATGTTAGTTTTACAGTACTACAGGAAAAAAAACCCTTCAAAAACAGATTGGAACTGCAAAATAGGAATTCATATGCAAACTAGATACTGTCACACTGGGTTTGAATAAAACTCTTGAATAAAATTACAAAAGGTAATTTCCTTAAATCACCCTTCTCAGCTCCTGCCTTCCTATTCCACAGTTTGAATCCAAACATCTTCTTTCCTTTAAGAGACAGGCTAGCATTCTCTCTCTCTAGATCTGTTTGAATTAACTATGTGACCCACCCTTTCTCTTCATGGGAATTTAAGCAAGTCAAGTGATTCATACATTGGTGATTCTCAGTCTTGGGAAAAAACGGCTCAATCTCACCCTCACAAGAGGTTGCAGGAGAACATTGGCATAGAATATTTTAAAAGGCATACACAGAGTAGTTTCTAAAAGCTGAAGCAATTTACATAATCGAAACCTTTCAAATTACAAATCCTTCTCTGGGCTACTATTGGAACAGTGAAAACACCCAACACGTCTCTCGCATGCCAAGGAAAGTCTCAATCTTCCCCTGAATGTTGTAGCACTAATTTCAGTAATAGATGTTATGTTTTAATTTAGCAATTCTTGTTTTAATTCTAGCAATTCTTGTTTTTCTGTGTTGCAAGCCTGGAAAGCATTACTATAAAGTAATTGCACAATCACAACTTGAGTTCACAGTGCCTTTAGACTTGTAAAGAGTGAGTTTGATTCAGTGGAATAGTTCTGTGAAAGGGTCCAACTTGGACTGTGGAGCTCCCCAACCCCAATAACCTGCCTCTCTCACTGAGATGCTGATGTCAAGCTACAAACCTCTAAGAGGCACTGCACTTATACAGATATCTACAGGTAGAGAGACAGCCAACTGTGTTACATGAATCATCTCCCAGGCACTCAAGTACCATCAGTAGCGAAGCTCCAGCCAATTTCCCCCCAGTACTCCAGCCTTGCACCCCAGAACCATACCATCTAACTCAGATTTCTCACGCACTTCAACAAAAGCACAATGTTTTAGGCAAAATATAAAACAAATTTATTAACAACCAAAAGATAGATTTTAAGTGATTATAAGTAGCAAGCATAGCGATCAAAGTTGGTTACTTAAGAAATAAAAATAAATTCGCAGTCTTACGTTCTACAAACTAAACAGGATTTGAATCAAGCAGAGTCTCAACCTGAGATGGTACATGCAGATTGCAGATCCTCAATAGACAAGCTGGGATTACCTTCCAGCCTAGGACCATTTTTGCTTATTTCAAAGTCTTTGTCCCTCAGACATTCCTGTAGCTGTTAAGTGGGAGACTGAGGTAGAGAGGCCAAGTCATGATGTCATTTTCCTTCTTTTCTATTTTCTTCCAGCTTGTTGGAAAGATCCTTGTTGTGATGTGGGGGTCAGGCAGCCCCCACTGTCTACATGCTCTCTCTGAAAGTCTTTGGGGTGGTGATTGAGAGAGTGGATTTCCTTTTAATGGGCCAGCAGCACTGTCTGGGGGGTGATAGCTATTGCTTTTCTGCAAATGAAAGACTGCTTGTGGGTGTTCCCAAACTCACAACATATTCAGTAACACACACACAGCAAAACTTCATAACTTCACATACAATGACAGTACAACATACAATCCAATAGGAAATGTTCAGCAGATCAAGACTTTTTAAAATGACACTTCACAAAGCAGGTATTGTATACAAGATATAATCATAAAACCACAGTGGTGGATATGGAAGTTCCAGGATATTACTGAGGTACGCAGTGTCACGATTTCCTATTACATTTTTCATTAATTCGGTATTTTGATTTTTAAACCTACTATTTTGCTTTTTAAATTTCAAGAGGCTCATTAATAAGACTAGATATTTATGTATCAAATGTATATCTAGTTTCAATGTGTGGAGCAAAAATAGACTTTTTACTCATGCAGCAATCCTAATTATTTATTTAGCACCGCTCATGCATATGGCACTTTAAAGCAGATTAAAAGACAAGATCCCTGCCTTTTGGGGTCTACCATTTTATGACCCCCAGTGCTCCAGCTTCTTGTGTACAGATCCATTACTTCATCTGCATAGCGCCCCAATGACTTCAGTGGAGCTCCATACATGTGAAGCAGTCTATCCATATGTAAGAAACGGCAGGATTGGAGACTAAGCAATACCATATTTTAATATCTTTACTATCTTTTTGTTGACACTACATAAATATATAGAGGTTTTAACAGTTAAATGTGATTGAGGCCTTCAGCTAGGTACAACTTTTTTTTTAATCTGTTCTGTTGACCATGCTAATAGCGGTCAAGATGATTAAATATGCAGTGAAGTAGTGGCATAAAGCATTTATGTCTTACCTGACAAAACAACAGCTGCATATAAAGCTCAAAAAAATAAACTGCTTATTATTTTAGAAATTAAGTCATTTCTGGCTGGGAATGCATATTTTATATTGAGCAAAGTTAATTTGAGTTTGGAACCACACTATGGTCTTTTTATTCATAAAAAGTGTGAATATTAGAAAAATCAAACCCAATAAAACAGACATTTGTTTTTATGTTTGTAAGTTTATTCATTGTATAAATTTCAATTTCCCTTTAAGATTACAAAACCTGCCATTTGACAGGGATGCAAGCAATGATATCATTCCAGGACTGTTCATGGTTACATCTAGAACAGTTTAGAGTACACGCTAACAGTATGATTAGAAAGTTTCCTAGATCACACTCTGAATAAAACAATCAAAAATATTCAGTACTATTTAACCTTTTTACTAGCATTTGAGTTCTATGACAGCAGTGTCAAGCATCTAAAAGATGCTATTTTGTCTACCAAAAGGTACAATACAGTTGAATTCCTGCTACAGTACCTTAGATTCACTTATTTGCCATGCAGAGGAAACTAGTATAAAGTATGATTGTATAGAATTGTAGAAAAATATTTTATCTATGATTCCATTATTTTTAAAAATTGTTTTAAGTAGATTCCTTCCACTCCCACTAGATTGTAAAATAATTACATCCCTTATGAGTACACCTTCCCTTTGAATAAGTCAAAAGTATCAAGATAAAGCTAATCATTTACATTATTTTCATGAGTGAAACTTTAACCGTTGATGCTTACCAAGGAATGACATCCCTAGAAGCCTCTTTCTAATAATAAGAAAGCAGAGCTTTACTTGGTATACATTTACAAAAACAAAGCAAACAAAAAAACCCCAAACAAATAATTCTATCTCCTTATGACTTTTTCTCTTTAAAAAATCATTTTAAATACTTCATTTGAAAAATTCAGTACAAGTTTTGTTCAGTACTACTAGTGATTAGGAATAAAGATCTTCACCGTTGCTAGATATAGATCTAATTTAACGAATAGTGTAGCTACTCTCTCCTTCTGCTCTCACGTATTCTGACACACAACTGGTAATTTTGCTATTAAAAAAAACCAACAAAAAACTATTAACCTGCATCTGCACTTCTCCATTTTTCCTCTTCCATGAAGCTAAAGTCACTTGCTGTGCTTTGCAGACCAAGAAGCAGTAGTGAAAATTTACACAGTGGGTCATACACCTTTCAACTGTGTGTGGTGAGGACCTAAAAGGCCGCATCTAATCAGCAGCATGTTAATTTCCTATCCTTAGTTCCCAAGTAACTGCAGTTACAGAAACATGCAAAAAATAAATGGAGGAGAAAAATGAGTGTGGATCCCTGAAAGAGACATGTATAAAAGTAGGTTAATTTGCCTGTAAAACTTATTTCCTCCACACAAACACTCTAAGATTTAAAGGTATATTAGATCTAGACTTTAACTTGACCATCTTAGGATGTATTAAAATACATTTTTACTAGTCTTTATTGTGTTAATTAGGTCATTTTATACAACTCCATTTAACAGTACACCTTCAAAACTTACTCTAGAATCAAGCCTGAAGGATGGGCTATTTAAGAAATTAAAAGCCCAGTACGGTGTGCTTGCTTGCATTTACACACATTAAGACATGGGAACACATCTGTGTAAAGGAAACATACTGATCACATTCACACTTCCTAATAGCCTCTGCTTGGATATAGTGACTAAAGACAAGTAAGCACAGAGGAGCAAAGGTTACTTTGCAGAGTAGAAAATATTTAAGCATTTGTTACCTGAGAGCAACCCTGTTTGTGCTTCCTTCTTTCAGATAGAACCAGGCAGAGGAGTATTTCTAGCTTAAACAGAGACTGTCATACAAAACCGAGCCTCTGAAATTAGACAACTGTTAAAATGTATGTGATATGCCAAAAAGACTAACAGATTTCTCCCACAGTCATTTGTCTTGGTATTGCCATAACTTTGGTGGATTAGGCACAGATATTCTCACAAGATAAACCTTCTCTTTCAAGGCAAGAGTGTAATGGGTACAGTGAAACTGATGGGGTTAGGTTAGTTTCTGACACTGCTCGAGGCAATGATGATGGTCGTGCTTACAGCCCATAATGGAATGTGTATAATGCGTGCTGGGTATAAGGTTTCTGATCTATACTTGAGTTTGGAAGGGAACACAAAGGCAGAATTAATGAAGCAACCTCGACCTTAGAAGATTTCAGGAGTACAGAAATATCTGAGTAGCTATTGTCCTTCTGGTCTGTTATAACACTAAATGTGCCAAAGGAAGGCGTAAAACTCCATAGCACTCCTATTTATTAAGTATATATGGGGTATTCCTTCCTGAATGTAGTTGCTGATCATCTAAAATAATATCTCTTGGCTAGATTTGACTTAATAATTAACTTTAATCTTCAGAAGAAGAAATTAAATACAGATCCCAGAGAGATAGTTTCTTAATTTTTGTTGAGCCTGATTTATAGTTCCTGAAGGGCCTGAAGAGACATGATAAAAGGTGGTGAGATTACCAAAACAGTTGTTAGGTTAATACCACTTGTGCTGCAGCCAGTCTTAAAGGAAAGACTATACCGCAAATTGCTTTTCCCCACCTCAACATTAAAGATTTTTCTTATATAAAGGGTGAATCCACAAAATAAGAGTCACCACTCAATTGCAGAACACTGGATAAGGAGGAAATAGCTAATTACACAGAAGATAGTAATGAACGTAGTAGTAAGTTAAAAAAAACCTGTTCAACTTTTTGAGATCTATAAGAACCCCCCATCCAGTTTAAAAGTTATTTTTTAATAATACAAAGTAACATTTAAAATCCCTCTATCTCCTTTGGATTACCATGCCTCACTGAAGGCCAGACTATTTCTTAAGGGCCATGCTAAAGTTCTGGATTTTACCTTGGGAAGTCCCCAACTCTTCATCATCCTTGCCAATTTATATCAGCACCATGGCAAGGTGTTGAGAAATAAGAGATATCAGGTTTTACAGAGGAACACTTATTACTATTTATCTGTATAGGGCCTTTCTTGTTATCTAGAGCCCTTGAGGTACCCCAGCACAGACAGCACCAAACAACATACAAAGCCTCTAGCTTTTCAGCTCTTTGTAATAGCTGGAGCATGGAGTCAACATAATTCCCCCCACACTTCTAGTTTTGGATTAAGAGACTATTTGACAGCATCATTCTCTGTTTGGCATTTTAACACCAGTGTCCAAGTTGATTCTGAAAGCTAAACAGTGATCTCCAGTTAAACTCCCTTCCCTTTTCCAAGCTTCTATTTCTACTCCCCTTTCAGAAATCCTCACAAGATTATATGGAGACAAGAACATCTTCCCTCTTTCAGTTAAGAGCATTGAACAGACAAACTATGATTTTTTTTATCCCTACCTCACACTTTTACAGCAGTGGCTAATCACTTAACTATAAAGTTCTAGGCAGCTTGCAAAAAACCTAAACACTCCTGTTTACCAAGGGATACCTAACTGCTTCTCAGTGTCTTTGTTCCATGTTCATATGGATCAACGAATCAGAGGGAGGAAATCGGTGGTGTCATATTAATGGAGGACTTCATTTTCTTTGTACACAAATTTCCTTGAAAACGTCTCAAATTAAAAAAAATGAGCAAATTAGTTATTGGAAAAATAACTGAAGATTAATTAAACAAGAATCATATTGCCATTTATGCCAATCTCTTGATTTTTCAAAAAGTAATGTTCACAGAAAATATGCCCTACATTCCACATTTAGTAGCTCTGGATATTTCTATGAAGGGTATTTGATACAGGCTGTCAGCTGATGTACCATTTTCTTTGGCAGAATGGGATATCAACCAAACTTAAACAGGCTTCAGTGCACTCTCTATTTGGGCAACTGCTGCTTCAAGATAGGTTATTTGCAATGAATCACACAGATTACTTAAAGGCAAACGTATTTTATGATTTGTGTCCCCAGAACTTAAACTAAAAGCCTTTTACACACACATTAAAAGGAAAAGCAGGAAGAACACTGGCACCAAGGAACATGAAGAGGGTGGTTTCGTTTTATTTGACTTGGACAGTACAACTTTAAGGGTGCTTGGACTTGTGATGCGAAGTCTGAGGAGACCAATTATGACCCTCAGGAGTCAGCTGAAAGTATTGGCTGGTTCTCCTTTGATTCTGCGTTGGACTGTAAACTGAGAGCATCACACGAATAAAAAGAATGATATTCATCAGTACAGTATATTCTAACCACAAAGGACAAAGTTTAAATTCATTGTATAAACTACTGTTTATCAGTGGACACTGGTGTTTACTTAGCTTCAGCATTACATTTCTTCTCTAACTCTCTAATGCCAGCACCAGCTGAACAAAACGTGTGTCAGCTTTTAACTAAGTAATAAAACAAAAGTAAAAATGAGTTATAAAAAAAGCAAGAAATAATTGTCTTGAAAGGGAAAAGTAGCAATGATTCCTGAGTCTTGTAATTGATGAGGAAAAAAAGAGATGGGGTAATGTGGAACAAGTTACTTTTTCTTATGAATCTGTTAACTATTGTGTGTGTGTGTGTGTGTGTGTGTGTGTGTGTGTGTGTGTGTGTGTGTGATGGTGAAAGACCCACTGTTTAAATTTTTAATACTATAACATCTCTCTGGTTTTCAGAACAGATATGCAACTTCAGAACATGGGAATGTAGAAAAGAGATAAGGAGAAATACACATTCATAGTATTACATTCAATAGCTGTTTAACAGTCAGGCTGTTTTAGAGCTGTCCAACAATACTGATTAATCCAGGTGAACTGTTTAACCAGATTTAATTGTCAAAATGATTAATAAAATCTAAATAAACCAAGGCATGTATACATTAAAGAAAACAGCACAGAAAAGTACTGCTTATGAATTGTTTACAAAAACATACAAAATGTTGGATGGCACAAAGTATACAGTGCTAATATAAACAGATTGTTTAAGCTAAGTGCTTAACATAAACTGTCCATCCCAACGTGTAACAAAGAATATTTTAGGGGACAAAAAAATATTTCTTATAAAAATAATGCTATATGGTGCAGAGTGCTTTATTCAGTGTATTTTTATGATAAAGTTGGATTTCATAATTCTTCTAGTTTATTCAATCAGTGAACATATTCATTTTCATTATTTCCACTTTTCCCTCCATCCAAAGCTCCAGAAAGTTCAGTAATTTGTCATCAATAGTTTAAAGGGAGAATAGATGAAAGCAGTAGCAACAATAGGAGCAGCAGCATTACGGGTACCAGCTGGGACAGAATGTGCTTGCAGGTATCTGTCAGGTATGTGCTACTTGCCGCCATGATTTGTGCTATCATCTTACACCATGGTACCAAGTATCTGGTTGAGGTCACTTCACAGGGCTGTTGAGGTAATTTTTTTAATACCTCTCCGCTGAGCAAGAGTAGAACGGCCTACTGGCTCTAAAACTGGTGATTGATTACGGTTCAAAGCAGAGTATGTGGCTGCCATGGCACCCTAAAGGTTAGAGGACAGAGGTAAAACAAAACAGAAGCACACATTGTGACTTTACTACATTCTAGAGATTGTAACACTACTACATTAATTTGAGATTTTTAACAATCAAACTGTTTTCTGTAGGTTAAAAACACTGGGCTTGACTTATCAGTGTATTATTCTAGCTAGTAAAAGCACAACTGCATATTTGTTTTTTTGCAGTGTAGAAAGAACTTACCTGCGTGAAAATGTTTTAAGGCAACTGACATGGTTTTTTAAAAAAGAGCAGGTGACATTTATATTGCAGAATTAAGTTATGCTTTAACTAGCTTCCAAAAGTGCAGAGAGAGTAAAATTCCACTAGCAGTTGGCTCTTGTTTGTAGTTTGTCTAACCATTTGTTTTCACTCTAAATTGCTTTCAAAATGTTTCATTACTAATCTATATAAATATGAAGTGTACACATCTAAATTAAGTTTACAGATTGTTAGAAAATTCTAATCTATGGTTGGGATCTGAATTTGATCCCTGGTCCCTAAGCCATTTAATGCTGGAAACTCTGTGTTTTACAGTTGACTTAGGATAATTTGATTAACCCTTAAGATGTAAAATCCCTTTTCTGCAATTGGGCGGTTCACCATGACATAAGGCCTTTGAGGGAAATGAGTGGGGGGGGGATCTTCAATCATGTTAACCCAGGTTAAAAAAATACCAGTATCAAAAGTGATTTGTGTTTCAGACTACCCAGTGTTGACAGTTACATCATAATACATATTAAATAACCTTAACTACAAGGTTTCTATTTACTTTCTTATTTTTAACTAAAATATTCAAGAAAAGATTCCATTTCACCCCAAAATATTTTTTTCCATTTTAATCCCTCCACTAACACACTAGCCGTCATAAAACTACAATTCCTCCACTCTAAATATCTAAAACACAGTCTCAGATTATTATAAAACAAATTTATTCTTCACAGTCCTATATATTAGGTAAAGCACAAGCTTAATGCACTGTTTATTGAACTCCCAATCATAATAGTTTGTGATTAAAATTTAGCGCAAATGCATGGTAACTGTTTTTGTTTACTATTTATTCTAATTAACCATCTAGCTGAACCATCACATTTATTTACCTTCACCAAATGAGGAGCATCCTGTCGGTTTAGCTGGTACTGAGGCAACTGGTCACAGTCAACTATCCAAGGGTGTCGAAGAACCTGGGCAGCAGTCAATCTTTGATGTGGGTCGACATGAAGCATCTTTGAAACCAGGTCCTGGCAACAATAAAGAAACAGTTAATTCAGATGAACAGTAAAATTTAAAGCAGTACAGATTATTTTTAGAGCATTAGCAATGTTGAACATGGTTAAAATTCAAGATCTGAAGACAGATTTTGTTGTGATCAACAGATTAAACGAAGCTCCAAGCATCCTGTGGAAGTGGTTGATATGTCACTCCAATACTGTCTCATAAATGACAGTATCTATTGGAGAATTTACAAAGTAACTGGTCAAGTGAGAAGCAGCATGCAAATGAAATTATATAGATCAATTCTAGGATATCTTACTCTTATATGAAGGGTAAGGAAAGTACAAAACTTCTAATTCTGTGACAACTGCTTATGGAGAAATGCATCTTAAATGGCCTAAAAACATTCTAAAGCATTTAGCACCAGCATGTATTTTCTTACAAAACAAACTCTCTTGTGGAGTTTTGGAAGAAAGACCCTAATAAAAAGGCTTCTTAAAAGTTGAATGATTTTAGATACATTCAGGATTCCCAGTACAAGTGTTTGGAATGGCATTGAAGAAAGGGATAAGTGATTCTATATCTTGTCCAGGATGAGTAGACTTGGCAGTCAGACTGTTTAATTTGCTTTATATTTCCAGCTTTCTTGATTTTTAAATACTCAAGTATTTTCCCACAATTTATGTTAAAGACATTAACCAAGAAAGGGGAAATCATATTAAATAATCTGAGTTCTGTGAGTATACTGTATGACTTTACCAAAGCTTTTGATAGGGTCTCCCACAGTATTCTTGCCAATAAGTTACAGAAGTATGTGTTGGATGAATGGATCATAAGGGGGATAGATCATCAGGTTCAATACGTAGTGATCAACTGCTCGATGTCTAGTTGGGAGCTAGTATCAAGAAGAGTGCCTCAGGGGTCAGTTATGGGCCTGGTTTTGTGCAACACATTCATTAATGATCTGGAGGATAGAGTGGATTGCACCCTCAGTGAGTTTGTGGATGACACTAAACTGGGGGAAATGGTAGCTATGTTGGAGGAAATGGAGCTATGTTGGCAGACTGGGCCAAAAGAAATCTGATGAGGTTCAACAAGGACAAGTGCAGAGTCCTGCACTGAGGACAGAATAATCCCATGCACTTCTACAGACTGGGGAACCAACTGGCTAGGCAGCAGTTCTGCAGGGAAGGACCTGGGGGTTACTGTAGACAAGAAGTTGGATGTAAGTCAACAGTGTGCCCTTTGTTGCCAAGAAGGCTAATGTCATATTGGGCTGCATTAGTCGGAACACTGCCAACAGATCGAGGGAAGTGATTATTCACCTTTATTTGGCACTGGGGAGGCTGCATCTGCAATACTGTGTCCAGTCTCGGGCCCTCCACTACAGAAAGGATGTGTCCAAATTGGAGACAGTCCAGAGGAGGGCAAAAAAGGTGATAAGGGGGCTGAAGCACATGACTTATCAGCAGAGTCTGAGGGAACTGGACTTGTTTAGTCTGCAGAAGAGAAGAGTGAGAGGGAGCCCTCAAGTTACCTGAAAGGGGGGGTGAGGGGAAGGTTTCAGGGAGGATGGTGCTAGACTAGTGGTTCCCAGCCTTTTTGGCTCAAGGGCCACAAATATGATTTTTATAATCCTGAAGGCCCACTAGTTTCTGCCAGCAGCTCCTCTCCGCCCTATTGCAGTCAGTGGGAAGTTGTTCAGTGAGCAGAATTCCCCATCTGCCTGGAAGAAATTGTTTGCACCTGGGTCCCTAAAGGCAGCAGCTCCCTTCTGCAGCCAGGGGACAGAAGATCAATGCTCCCCTCCCTTTCACTCCAGCTGGGATCCCAGCAATTAGGGCCCCCGGCAGAGCACTTTGTCATGCTCCCTTTGACAGCCAAGGGGAGGGAAGCACTGATCTCCCCTCCCCATGGCCGCAGCAAGGAGCCTGCACTGCCTTTCAGCCCAGCGGAAGAATGCTCACCTGGGTCCCTAGGCAGTGGGTCCCTTCCGCAGCCAGGGGGATGGGAGTTCAGTGCTCACCTCAACACTAAGGGACTCTGGCAGAGCACTTTGCTGTGGTCCCGGCTACAGCCAAGGGGAGGGGAGATCAGCGCATTCATCTTCCCTCCAGCTGGGATCCAGTGCCTATGGATCCAGGCAGAGCGCTTTGCAGTGCCCCCTGCTACAGCCAAGGGGAAGGGAGTGTTGATCTCCCCTCCTGCTGACTGCAGCAAGGAGCCTGCACCATCTTTCAGTCCCATGGCAATGCACTCTGCCTGGGTCCACAGGTAGCATCAGCTCTCTTCTACAGCCAGCAGGAGGGGAGTACAGGCCACTTTGAAAGCCCGAGGGCCACCAGTTGGGAACCACTGAGCTAGCCTGTTATCAGTAGTGGCAGATGATAGAAAAAGGAATAATTGTCTGAAGTTGTAGTGGGTAAGGTCTAGATTGGATATTAGGAAAATCTTTTTCACTGGAAGGGCAGTGAAGCACTGGAATGTATTACTCAGAGAGGGGGGGAAATCTCCATTCTTAGAGGTTTTTAAGGCCTGGCTTGACAAAGCCCTGGCTGAGATGATTTAGTTGGGGTTGCTCCTGCTTTGAGTTGTGGGTTGGATTAGATAACCTCCTGAGGTCCCTTCCATCCCTAATCTTCTATGCTTCTATGATTAGGGTTTTATTATAATTAGACAGAGGGAGATGAAGGATAATATCAAATGCTTTTACACATTATATATATAATGCCACAGACACTTTTATGGACCCATAAGAGAGGCAACCCATAGGCATATTTGGCCATAAATACTGTATTCTGATTTGGTTTTCCAAAGTTCCACAGAATTAACACTTTATAAGTACCCCTGCCCCACATGTAGTCAGCTGCAGAAGGCAATTCTTCAATGAAGTTTAATCCTGATGTGAGCAAGGACTCTATCCCACATTAGGGCCCAGTCTACACTGCTGGCAAAATTTGGCGCCATTGATGGGAGTTACACAAGCTACACAGTGTAGCTTGCATTACTCCTGTTGACTTCTTAACTCCCTTTTAGCATGCTGCCTTCACCAGGCTGTGCTGAAGGGAAACGCGTCCCGTTGACACAGTGCTACACCACTTGAGGAGGTGGTTGTATTAAGTCGTTTTCTGAATTGACTGAGTGTGTCTTTACTGACTGCTCAGTCAATCTGGAAAAACTGAATTTGCCACCATCAGTGTAGACATGCCTAAGGACTACTTCTGTGTTCCCATGTCTGGGTGGAGTTACAAGCATAGATCGCTGTGCTTAAAAAGGCATGAGAACAAATAGCTGAGACAATAGCTACAACTGGTCAATACAAGTTCCAAAGGGGTAGCCATGTAAGTCTAGTTCAGCAAAACAAACAAGGAGTCCTGTGGCACTTATCAAGACTAACAAATTTATTTATCTCATGAGCTTTCATAGGAGAAAAATCCCACTTCATCAAATGTTTTGAAGATGAATTTAGTTCCCCATCTTCAAAGTGTTTGATGAAGTGGGATTGTCTCCTGCAAAAGCTCATGTGATAAATACATTTGTTAATCTTTAAAAGTGCCACAGGACTCCTTGATGTTTAACTGGTCAATATATTAACTGTTCATTAACCAATGTAAATAAATTCATAGAACACAAATACAACTGTAGATTTACAATCTTTTCACTGTCCATCAGGTTTTTCATATTTTTTTTAGAACAGTTACAATTAGCTTAATCCTGACGCCCCTCTTTTTTTTGTGCTCTGTAAGACAAGATACTGTGATCACTTTAGATTTTTTATGTAGTAACTAAGAAAAACAAAGACTGGTAGTTTAAAAAAGTACTTAAGTAAGTATGCTGCTCAATTCCCAGTGGAAGTCAATGTGTCCTGGGGCGACTAACTTCCTTAAGTACTTTTGAAAATATCACTCCAAAAAAATCAAGAAAAATACAAGATCAATTTATTTAATTTTTAAGCGCAAGAATTGGGGCAACTGGGCTTTACTGTAATGTCATCATGCAGATTTAGATAATCTGTCTAATTTCAGATGCCACAGATGCTTTAGAAGCTTTCAGACGCTTGTATATTAGTTTTATTACAGCACTTCAGAATAGAAAATGTATTTGCAGCCCTCCTCCAGGGCACCCCCTAAAAATACAAAAACAAAAACCAAAAACAACCCCACCCCACACCTGTAAAATAGACTGAAGTTCTGAAGACCTTCAACTATCTAGACAGAAAAAGATGAAATGACAACAATGGTGTAAAACATGGTTGTTTTTCTTCTGACACATGGCTGGATTGGCTCAGTAAATTTTTAAAAATCTGCAACCTTCATTAAAATCCATGTTCTCTAATACTATAAGCAATTTTTACTGTGAAAAAAATCCTTTAAAAATCTGTTAAAATCCATCTCATGCACAAAAG
This sequence comes from Pelusios castaneus, assembly GCA_007922175.1. Lineage (NCBI taxonomy): Eukaryota > Metazoa > Chordata > Testudines > Pelomedusidae > Pelusios > Pelusios castaneus. The sequence goes on from ML685798.1 coordinate 4,594,639, forward strand.
GACAAAATATTAAATATACTTGCCTTAGCTGTAACTGAAACTGAATTCCAGTAACCACCACTGAGAGAGAACTTTCCACTACCTATTCGTTGCAATATCTCCTCTGGGGTATCGTCGGGACCATTTGCAAAAGGAGTGTAGCTAATTAATCAAACAAGTTCAGAGTGTTAATAGCTTTTCTCAAGTCCTTATTTCAAGTTAGACCACAACTGCCAAAATAATCATCAATACCACTCCCACCCATATTATAAATTATACCCAAAGCACCCAAAATAATAAACATGTGAAAAGCAGGGCAGAATGCAATTAAGAGCCTGTTTCTCTTATTATACTCCTTCTGTACCAGTGTGTGACAAAATCTAGGCTAATTCTGAATCATAGCTCCAGAGAAACTATTCCTATTATGACTCAAAGTCAGTACAAATGTCCCTACACCCTGGTGAAATGAAATGACTCTGTGTGTGCAAGAATTCTGAAAATGGAGGACTTGATGACTCTGACCTGGAAAAAATGGATACCAGTCTGATGCTAGCTAAGAAAGAAGCCACCAAACCCTAGAGGATTTACCTGTTCAACAACTCACATGCTTGCTCTTGAACAAATAAAATGTACTAAGCATTCTCTCATTGAGAATGAGGAGAACAACTTATTTTAATGCAAGTGGGTTTCTTTGCCTTAGTTAAGACGACCAGGCATACTGTGAAATTGTGACAGTAAATAAATAAAATCCAGATAAATAGTTTTATAAGCATCTTAAGGCTAAGTAGCATGCCAGGTGTAACAGGTTAAATTCTGGTATAAAAAAGGTTACTACCCTTTTGTAACTGTTGTTCTTTGAGATATGTTACTCATGGCCATTCCATGTCAGGTGCATATGCCACATGCATTGGTGCTGGAGATTCTTTTCCTCGATGGTATATGTAGGGTCAGCTCTAGCACCCCCTGCACTGGTGCCTGGGCATAAGCATAAGAGATGCTGCTGCCCTCCCCTCGTCCCCATCCCAGTTTCTTCTTGCTGTAACTTCGATAGAGGGGAAGGAGGGTGGGGCATGGATTGAAATGTGTTACCCAACAGTTACAGAAGGTTAATCACCATTTTTTCTTCTTCGAGTGCTTGCTCATGTTCATTTCATGTCAGGAAAGTTACAAACAGTAGTTCTGGAGGTGGGCAAGGAACAGACATGCCAATTGTAATATTGCTCTGCCAAAGCCAGCTTTGTCCCAGCCCTGTTGAACGAGGACATTAAGGTGTTAAGGGAAGACCACATTGTGGCCCTGCAAATGTCCTGTTTTGCAACTTGAGCTAAGAAAGCCACTGATGAAGCCTGGGCTCTTGTTGAATGGGCTGTTAGAGTGGCAGGAGGCATGACCTTTGCTTGCTCATAACAAGCTCTGATGCAGGTGTTGATCCAGGAGGAAATCCTCTGGGATGACACTGGCAAACCTTTCATTGGCTCAGTGACCATGGTAAAAAGCTGTATGGATTTTCAGAAGGGCTCAGTCCTTTCAATGAAGAAGGCCAGTGCTTGCCTGATGTCCAAAGTGTGCAGTCATCTCTCTTTGCTAGAAATGCGAGGCTTTGGAAATAAGACTGGCAGGAAGATGTCCTGGTTGACATGAAACTGCAATACCAGCTTTGGAAGTGTGCAGCTGAACTTTGTCCTGGTGAAACACATCTTATGGAAGTTCCGATGTTAGAACTTGGATTTTAGGAACTCATCTAGCTGAAGTGATTACCACAAGAAAAATAACTTTCCATGACAAGTGAAGAAGAGAATAGGATGTCATGGGTTCAAAGGGAAGCCTAGTCAGTCTGGACAAACCAGGTTGAAGGCCCATGGAGGAACTGTGTCCCTGACCTGAGGAAAGACCCTCTCCAAGCCTTTAAGGAATTTGGTCATCATCTTGTGGACAAAGACTGATTTGCCCTCAATTTGGGGGTGAAAAAGCTGAGATTTCCACAAGGTGTATCCTGATTGACAATAATGCCAGGCCTTGATGTTTTAAGTGGAGTAAGTACTCCAGAATGGAGTCTAATGGCATCTGGGTCAGGGAGAGATTGTGCTCAGTAGCCTAGCACAAGAGTTTTCGCTTCACCAGGTAATTACTTCTAGGGCAGAGTTTTCTGCTTTTTAGCGGGACTTTCTGAACTTGAGTGGAACAGGCCTGCTCCTCAAGGCTTAGCCACACAATGTCCGTGCTGTCAGATGTAAGGAGAAGAAGTTTGGATGCAGCAGTTGACTATGGTCCTGTAATATCAAGTCCAGATGATCCAGGAGCTGTCCAAGGGGCTGTCACCACTAGGTCCAGCAACATGCCAAACTAGCATTGATTGACAGGGCCATGCCGGAGAAAACGGTATGAACTGCATTTTTATCCACAAAGTCCTCATAAAGATCAAGACGACCAATGGGATTGGTGGAAAGGTTATATCAGGACTCCATTGCAGGAAAAATGCATCACTAAGCAAACTGCTGTCAAGGTCTTGCAGGGAACAGAAATGGTATTTTCTGTTCTGTTTGGTTGCGAATAGGTACACCAGGGGAGTTCTCCACCTCTGGAAGATGACCGTGACTACTTCTGGGTGTAGGAACCACTTGTGGCAAGAAGAGAAGGACCTTCTGAGTTGATCTGCCAATGTGTTTTTGAGCCCCAGGAGGTGAGGCTTCTATGTGGATCACATGTTCCACACAGAAGTTCCACAGATGGAGGGACTCTTGGCAGAGGATCTCAATTATGCTTATTGACATAATACATTAAAGCTATTATCTGTCAGCCTTCATGCAACGTTTCCAAACTTTCAGGGAAGGACCACTTGATAGGTTAGTCAAATTGCCCTGAGTTCTATGACATGTATAATGCCAGCTCCTCTTAGGACCCGAGCTCTTAGATCCTGAGAGAGCTGAGGTGCTCCCCACCCTAGCTCCAAGGCATCCAACACCAAGGAAAGCATCAGACAGGAGGTGGGGGAACACATAGGGGACCTCTCTTGCTGTGTTGTCAAGATTTGTCCACCATGAGGTAAGTACTTGAGGTGGGATCTAAGGATCATGTCCAGGTTGTGCCTTGCTGAGGAGTAAACAGATACTAGCCACATTTGGAGGGGGCTGAAGCAGAATCTTGCTTACTGTACCATATAGGTACATTTCCATGTGACCAAGCAGTCTGAAGCAAACACTTGCTTTAATGAACGGGTCACCTGTGACTTGGGGTTCAGCTCTGATATGGTTTGAAGTATGGCTTTTGCTAGCCATGCTTCGGCCTGGATAGAATTGAGGACAGCTGTGATGAACTGTACCCTTTGCATGGGTACTAATGTTGATTTCTGTTAATTTATCAACAGGTCTAGCACTTGATAGGTGGCCTGTGGTACCACGACACTATGCTGGACTTGAGCTCTTGTGTGACCTGTGATAAATCTGCACTCCCAGACATTTGTGGTAGGCTGCAACTACTGCCATACATTTTGTAAATACCCTTGGTGCTATTCGATAGGCCAAATGGCAGGGCCGTGAATTGGTAGTGATTGTTTTCCAGCATGAATCATAAGAACAATCTATGGACATGGAAAATAGAAATACGTGTCCCTAAGGTGGAGGACAGCATACTACACTCCAGGCAGAAGAAGATGGGGGCCAAGGAGACCATACAGAACACTTCAGCATCTTGAGATACTTGTAGAGCAGCAGTTCCCAACCTTTTCCTTTATGTGGACCACAACATTGTCATTGAAAACTTTTGTGGACCACCACGTAAGCAAACCATTTTAAACATTTTTAACATAACCTACGGTTGACAGGAGTCAATATCAAGGGATATTAAAAACACAGCTATTTCTAATAATTATGCTCACTCAAACATATTGCACTCGTCACAGTACATTTACCTGCACACATAAGAGGCACATGGGATATTATTAGATTATTTTCGTGTCCCCCCCCCGCCCCATCTCCAATGGACCACCTGCAGTACCTTTGTGGACCATCAGTGGTCCACGGACCACAGGTTAGGAACCACTGTTGTACAGGCAACATAGATCCACTATGGGCTGTTGGCTTCGTTCGGGTTTTGGGATTAGAAAGTAACAGGAGTTCCCTCTCAGTTGTAGGGGAACTTCCTCTGTGGCCTCCACATATAGAAGAACTTGTACCTTCTGGATGAGAAGCTACTCATGAGAAGAGTCCTTGAAGAGGGACAGGGAGCAGTGGTGTGAAGGAGGAATTGAAATGAACTGCAGGGTGAACCTCACTGTGATGGTACTTAGCACTCACTGGTCTAACATTATAGCTACCCAAGCAGGGTGGGTGCAGTGAAAGGTGGTTTGAAAAGGAGGTGTTTGGACACTGGGTTAAGTTTGTCAGGCCATCCTCTGGCACACCCTCAAAAGGCCTGCCTATCCCTGAGTGGGTAGCGGCTCAAGCCCAACTGGGAAGTGCTGGTAGGGTGTTGATCTTGATGGTGCTTATAGTCTGTAGTTTTGTTTTTTTAAATGGGCTCTCTCCTGGCCTGGCCCATGAATCACTGAGGATGCTAGGCCCTGGAATGCTTCCTGGAAGCAGATGGAGAGTACAGGCCTAAGCAGTGGAGTGTCACTCGGGACTCTTTCAACCTGTGCAGCCTGGCTTGAAAACAGTGCTGCACTGTCAAAAGGGAGGTTCTGGATGGACTGTTGGACATTTGCAGACAGGCTGGACGACTGCAACTATGAGGCCCTTTTCACTGAGACAGATGACACCATTATTCTGGCTGCTGAGTCAGCCACATCGTAGACTGCTTGGAGAGAGGATTGGAAAACTCTCACAACCTCCTTCAATATAGCAACAAACTCCTGCTTGGACTTGTGGGGCACAGAGTCAGCAAATTTGACCACGAAATACCATATATTAGTCAAATCTCCCCAGCAAGGCTTGCTGGTTTGGAGGCTATCAATTGACTAAATCTTTCTTCCAAAAAGGTCAAGTTTCTTTGCATCTTTATTTTGGGAGGTTGAGCTTGATTGTCTCTGCCTGTCTCTTTCACTGGCAACTGAAACAACCAATGACTCTGGTGATGGGTGAGAATACAGATGTTCAAACCCCTTGGCAGGCATATACTATTTTTTCCTCAGCCCACTTCCATGTAGCAGGCAGAAAAGGCTAGTCATAAGGCCTTGACACATGAATGGGAAGGGCCACTCTATAAGGGGGTGCTGCCACCAAGATATCAAAGAGTGCATCAGCAGGCTCCTTCAGCTCTTCTGCTGCTAAGCCCAAATTTGCAGTTACTGTCTTGAACAGTTCCTGGTGTACTCTGAAATCATCTGGGGAACCATGGCAGAGGGTCCTGTTACTGCCTCATCAGGCAATGATGATGAGGTAGGGAAGGGCAGACAGGGTGATTGTTATTCTGAAGCTGAAGTAGCCTCTTCCAGGACTACCAGGTCTGAGGGCAGGTGTGAGACTGTTGTCGAGTGTGTCCAGATGCTCCAGAGAGTGATTGTTGCACCTGCGACCCTGGGGCAGAAGGGAATCCCCTTGGGTTCCAGAACTGTTATGATCTGGGCCATTGTGCCAATGGCCATGAGCCTGGTGAAAAGCCTGAAGGCATATCTGCAGTCATGGCTAGGTTCTCTTGAGTCCTGGGTAAGGTAATCTCCTCTCCTTCCAAGTCCAAGGGATCCTCTCCCAGCCACCACAGTGGTGCCAACCGTGTCTTCACCTCTCTCCTGTCCCAGGAAATAAGGTGTCTTGGTTCTGGGGAGCAATACTGGGACTCTGCTGATTGGTGCCAAGCATCTGGGCATTGGCAATGGTAATTCACTGACCAGTAGTGGCGCACTGAAGACTGATGATATGGCTCCAGGGATTAATGCCGAGATGCTAGTGATTGGTGTTGAGATACTGGGGATCGGTAATTGGTATTGAGCACCCACTGTCTGTGGGAGTTCTCTGGGGACCAGTAATGGGATCCTGGCGACCCCCGTCGGGCATTGGTGACAGATGAGGGTTGGAGAGTGGTGTTGTGGACCTCTGCAGAGGTCTTATCATGGGCTTCCCTTGGGCAGACTCATAGCCATCTGCACCAGGGATCCTGGTGTAGAGGGTTCTCCTTCAGAAGAGTGGATGGCATAGGGAATGAGAGTACTTGGTCTCTTGAAAAGCCTCAGCTGTGGACGGCATCATGAGGTGCTAGATATCCCTACCGATCCCAGGAGCTGGGTCCAGGGTCAGACTGGGAGCTCTCATGCATGAGGCGATAGCTGACCCAAGTTCTGGGGAACATGAGCAGACCGGCACAAGTCTTGGTTCATCCCCACTCCTTTTTTGTCCTTCTTAGGGGCCAGGGAATGCCCACTTCCAGTGTGTAACTTCTTATGCTGTTTTTTTGGCACAGGGGATGTTGAGTGGGGGTGCTGGGATAAACTCAGCCTCAGTGGGGTATTTTGAGTTGATGCCAATGCGCTAGGCTCCGAGTCCAAGCAACCCGGCTTGAAGTTGAGTCTTACAGCAGACTCCACCAGAAATGATCTTAATCTGATGTCCCAGACCTTCTTAGTACATGGTGTGAAGTTTCTACAGATCCTGCACTTATTCCACAGATGGGTCTCACCCAGCCAGTTAAAGCAGCTCTGGTAAGGATTGCTTATTATGAGCATGTTTCTTATATGAAGCACTTGGTTTGAAGCCTGGGAAACAGAGCATGCCCCATCCCCAACTCAACCAGAGCTATATAAATTAATGTTACAGAGGAGACCACTGGTAGAATGCTTGTAAAGGCAAGGACATTTCAGTGCTGTCATGGGTAGTAAGAAGAAACTGGGGGGAGGAGACAGATGGCACCCCTATACTGGCACACATATGTACCACAGCCAGCCCTATTGATACCAACGAAGGAAATAATGTCCAGCACTGGTGCATGTGGCTGATACATACTTGACATGGAACTGACATCAGTAAGCATTCAAAGAACAAAGGTGGTATTTTTCAAAGCTAGAATTTGGAATTGTTCCTTGATGAACTTTTACTTAATGTATTATTTTGTGCAAATAATTTGTATTGCATGTATTGTTCTGACTGCATTGTATGAAGTGATCTGATTCATTCCTGTGAGTAATCAGACTTCAAAACATCACTAACATTTTCACATCTATTCTTTACAATATGCATAATACTTATTAGCATTTTTACTGGGAACAGGTTTCCACTTCATGTAGAGAAACAATGTACGTGAGTCTATTCTTGCTCTTAAATCACTGTAAGGATACCAAAGGTACATTTAATATAATCTTTGACTGAATTTTACAAGAATTAAGCAAACTTACAGGGAAATTTATTTTATATATCAGACTGTAACAGCTTGATCCTACTAAGTGCAGAACACCCTAAATTCCCACTGAAACAAATGGGAGTTGAAGGTACTCAGCACCTCCCAGGAGTATTAGCATCTTGCAGGACTGCGCCCAGGTCAATATTTTATTTGATTATATAGATTTACTATTCTCACACAAAGAAAAGAAATCACAATTTCTGCAAACTCACCCAGTGAGCATAGTATAAAGTAGGACACCAAGACTCCATATATCACAAGCAGCATCATAGCCTTGCCTTTTTAAAACCTGTAAAAAGCAAACAATTTCCACAGAAAAAAGCACAGTTTATTATAATTTTGGCATCAACATTACCATATTAGCTCAAAGACAACAACTGTTTATGGGGTAGGCAACCCCCAGCATGCATGCTGACAGTGGCATGTGAGCCCATTTGGAGTGGCATGCGACACCCTCTGTGACACCACTGAAATTGCTGCTGCTGCCACCGAAAGCCACTCCGAGCAGCTTCTTTTGGGGGCGGCTGGAGCATGGGGGGTCCCCAGACATGCCATGGAAAGAAGTGGCTCCTCTCAGCGCCATGCCTGGGAATGGGTCCCCAGAGATGTCATAGAAAGAAGCCACCTGGAGCAGCTCGTCACCTCTGCTCTGGGTGGCTTTTTTCTGTGGTGTGTCTGGGAATCCCTGCCCCAGTTGCCTCCCAAAGGAGCCACTTTCTGCAAGTGGCTCCTTTTAGTGGCATGCCTAGGAAGTCCCCCCTCCTGCTCCAGCTGTGGCTGCCGCTTTTCAGGCAGCGGCCACTTTTTTTCAGAGGAGGGAGTTGCTGGCAACAACCAAGGGTCGGGGAGGAGGGGCCGGCACGTGTTGCTGTCACAGGATGCCCCCCCTGCAGTATGATCTGTGTAACTTTCCTGTTCACTTTTGCAATGTAATTGTATGGTCTGACGCCAGTTATGCCATGCAAGGGGCTCCTTTATGGTGGGAAAAGTTCACCTGACCCCAGGCGTGGGGAGTGTTTGGAAGGAAGTTTTAACTGTTCCCTATGTATAAGGTTTTTTGCCAGAGAAACCCTATCTTGAAACATCTCTATTTACAAGAAGGACTGGGCCCTGCCCATAGAGGGGGAGAGATGGGCTGGAAACCATCATAGCCGAATCTCAGTGGTGAGCTGAGCATGACTGTAATAGTGGTGTTAGGTTAATCAATAAACGTGTTTGTTTTATCTAAAGCTGTGTGGATTTTAAAGAGTGTGAGGAAGCAAAAGCTGGTTGAATTTTTCTTTGACAATCTGACAAGCTGGAGTCTACGAGCCTACAGTGATCGGGAAAGGTCACGATCCCTGCAGAACAGAAGTTCCTGGTGTGACATCTGGGGGCTGGAGTGTTCACTGGGGGACCATCCCCATAGTGGCTGGAGAGCACACATCACTGCCTGGGACAGATTAAATGCAGGAGGCTGGTGTGGACTGATCCAGGAGTGGGTGATAGGGAAGGCACAAGAGCACGCCAGACTAGATAGTGGGAGGGAAACGTCACAGTTGCCAACACCTAAAAGCTTAATTCATTGAGAATTTTATAATTATGCAATAATGGAAAAACAATCTTTAAGTGAATGTTAAAATAAAATGAAGGCATGTAAATCACAACTTGATATTTACCTCAGGAGCAACAAAATTTGCTGTGTAACACGGCGTCATCAGAAGACCATTTTCTGCTCTTAGTTGTTTTGCAAAGCCAAAATCGCAAATTCGAATCGATTCTGGGTTACCGGATTCATCAACATAAAGAATGTTGCTAGGTTTTAGGTCTCTATGAACAACCTAAATAATATAAACAAAACAAACAAACAAACAAACAAAATGTAGCTAGTATGCTCTATTATAAGCATCTATTTCACTGCTGAATAATTTATTTTTAAGTTGCAGTTAGAAATGGATTTTAAAGAAGGTGATGTTTCTAACATCAACTCCAGTACACTACAATACACTATTTTTGGCTACCCAGAATGTTAGAATGGTGGACTACATGAGTTCACTTTGAGAATGATAATGTTTCCAGTTTTCAAATTTGGGTAACCATTTTTAATTCTTGGAGTGCTTGCTCATGTCTGTTCCAAGTAATACACAAGCTAGGTCTGAGAGGTGGGATTGGAACTTACTGACTCACTGATTGGCGCGCTGCATCCCTGACCTGTTGTGTGATGGCATAGTGTGAAGTGAACATGTGGACTGATGACCACTTCACCACCCTGCAGATTTCCTGAGTAGTGATATGAGCCAGGAAGACTGCCGAAAAGGCCTGCACCCTTGTAGAATGAGCTGTGAGTGCAGGGACAGGTCTTTTTGTTAGGTTACAACAGGTCTTAATGCAGAATATGATCCATGATAAAATCCTGGAGGCCTCTCATTCTGCCGCAACGAAGAGTTGGTCTGATCTGCGTAACGGCTTTACCGTTTTGATGTAGAATGTCGGCATCCTCCTGACATCAAGGGAATGGATGTTTCATTTCCTGTTATTGGCTTGTGGTTTAGGGAGAAAGATGTCCTGACTTGTATGAAACTGGGACACCACCTTTGGGAGGATAGCCATATGAGGTTGTAACTGGACCTTTATTTAAAAAAAAAAAAAAAAAAAAAACACTGTGTATGGGATCCCAAAGTCAAAGCCTTGAATTCAGAGACCTTTCTGGCCGAAGTTATTGCCACCAGGAATGTCACCTTCCATGGAAGATAGAGGAGGAAACACGTTGCTAAGGGCTCAACGGGAGGGCCTATCAGCTTGGAGAGCACCAAATTGAGGTCCCAGGCTGGTACTGGATGGCAGGCCTGTGGATAAATCCTAACCAGACCTTTAAGAAAAAATTGTCCACCATTGGGTTAGTAAAGAATAAATGGTCATGAGTCCTTGGGTGGAATGCAGAAATTGTTGGTAGGTGTACTCTTAATGATAAGAAAGACTGAACTGGGATGCTGTAGGCAGCCATAGTTCTGAGTAATCAAGTCTGGCATCAATGGTAGAGTGTTTGGGGTGTCTACCGATCGTTGCAGCAGCACTGGGTACCAGTGTTGTCAAAACCAAGCTTGAGCTACAAGGATAATGGATGTTCCTTTCCTTTTGATTTTGTGTAGAACCCCAGGGATGTGTAGGAAGGGTCGGAATGCATAGAGGAGGTGTCCCTCCCAACTCAGGTGGAAAGGATCTGTGATTTAGCCTGGAATGTGGTTCAGGATCCACCAAAACTGCTGACACTTCCTGGTGAACCTTGCTGCAAACAATTCTATTTGGGGAACTTCTCAAATTTAGAAAATGCTGCTCATGGCATCCAGTTGGGGGACCACTCGTGATTCCAGAAGGACCTGCTGAACCTGTCACTAATCCATTCTGGGCCCCTGGTAGATAAGACCTTTTAAGTGGATTGAGTGACCTATGCAGACTTCCCACAACTTGAGGGCTTTGCAGCACAGGGGAGAGGAGTGTGCTCACTCTGTAGATTTATGTAATACATTGCCAAGGTACTGTCTATCATCACTGATGTACACTTGACCTTTAGATGGGGGTGTAACATATGACAAGACCAGATGGACTGCCCTGAGCTCACTGAAATTGCTGTGGAGGGAGAACTCTGATTGGGACAATAGCCCTTGAATCCTCCGAGTCCCTATATGAGCTCCTCATCCCAGCTGTGACAAGCATCATTGAGGGTTGTGGCCTGTAGAAGAGTACTCCTGCACAGACTGCACTTGGACTGATAAACCAACGGAGGGACTTGATAACCCTGGATGGAAGAAAGACTACTTTGTCCAGACTGTCCCTGTTTGGGCAATATGCTGATGACAACCAAGCCTGGAGAGGACTAAGTTGCAGCCTGGCATGTTGAACCTTGTAGAGGAAGCTATGTGGCCAAGAAACATTAAGCAATTTTGCACCGTCATGGTATGGAAGGACTTTAGGTCCTTTATGATGGAGTTCATATTGTGAAAAAGAAGCTCTGGTAGGACTAAGTTGCAGCCTGGCATGTTGAACCTTATAGAGGAAGCTATGTGGCCAGGAAACATTAAGCAATTTTGCACCGTCATGGTATGGAAGGACTTCAGGTCCTTTGTGATGGAGTTCATATTGTGAAAAAGAGGCTCTGGTAGGAGTGACTTGGGCTGAACAGAGTCCAGTGTGGCTCTATAAATTCTATCCTGTGTTGGAAATCAATATGACTTGGGAACATTCAGTAGCAGCCCAAGTTTGCTGAACATTGCCTGATCCACAGATACTTGGGCATTGGAGCAGCCCTTGATCAACCAGTCATATAGGTATGGAGACACCTGAACCTAATGTCATCTGAGAAACATGGCGACTACTGCCATGCACTTGGTGAAGATCCTAGGAGCTGCCAACAACCTGAAGGGAAGAACTGTAAACTGGTAATGAGTGTGGTTCACTATGAATATGAGGAACCTTTTGAGATGATGGATTATTGATATGTGAAACTATGTTTCCTTCAAGTTGAGAGTGGCATACCCAGATCCAGAGAGAATGATGGTGGCCAAGGGAACCATGTGAAATTTCAACTTCTTCATAAATCTGTTGAGGTTTCATAGGTTGAGAATGGGTCTAAGACCCCCTCTGGCTTTGAGAAATAATGACAGTAGAACCCCTTTCCACTTGGTTCCTGAGGAATCTTCTCTACTGCTTCTGTGTGCAGGAGCACTTGCAACTTTTGTATAAGAAGATTCTCTTGAGAGAAATCCCTAAAGAGGGATGGGAGAAGAGCAGAATTAGAGAGAACATCCCAGTTCTACAATGAGCCTCACCCATCTTCCTTAAGTTATCCAAGCCCATGCCCAAAAGAACTAGGACAGACGATTCAAAAAACAAGAGTGACGATATGTGAACTGGTCAGTAAGGTGCCCTCAGGTGCATCCTTAAAATGATTGCTTAGCATGGAGGGCTGTTTCGTTGAATTCTGACCTTGGTTTGGGGAGTGAGGGGTGAGGTTTTCTATTGTTCCTGCCCCTCTTCCATGACTAGTCCTGTCTGAAGTGTAAGGGGTAGACCCACAGGGGCAGCTGGGCCTTAAAATACTTATTCTGTAGAGCTGAGTATGTACGCCCAGTGACTTTAGTGTCAGTCTGGAGTCTTTGAAGTTGTGTAGCTTGGAGTTTGTTTGCTCTGAAAATAGTCCAGAGCCTTCAAAGTCCTCAATAATATGTGGGACCTCTGGGGAGGAGGCCCTATACCTGTAGTCATGAGCATCTCCTCACAGTGGTTGCTTAGGACATAATTCTTGCATCCGAATGTGCTGCATCTCTTGTAGCTCGTAATGTGGTCTTTGCCACTCTCTTGCCCGCCTGAACAACGACCACAAATTCTGACTTGGCATTGGCCAGGATCAGCTCCTTGAACTTCAACATGGTATCCCATGGATTTAAGTTGTAGTTACTCAATCACTTGCCGGTTAGCAATTTGAAGCTGGATCCCCTAGTAGAATAGATCTTCCTACCAAAGAGGTCCAGCTTCGAGTCCTTAAATTTGAGAGGGACTTTGCTGTTCCCTGCCTCTCCTTCTCAGTCAACACTACTAATGACCCTGACTGCAAATGAGTGAACAAATACTTGTAACCCCTTGATGGAGCGAAGTTTTTCCTCTCTCTCCCCTTGATATTGGGTGCATATAGATGGGCATCTGCCACAGAGTTTTTGTGGTGGACTGAATAGTCTTGTTGAAGAGTAGTGCTGCTCTTGAGGGAAGTTTGGGCATTAGAATGTCCACCAAGGAGATCCAGTGACTCCACTTCCTCCACCTTGAGTCCCATATTCTTTGCAGCAGCTCTTGATGGGCTCTGTTTTCCGTAGAGGGTGGTCCCACTTGTGTTTCTGCTGCTGCTTCACCCAGTGACTTGGACAAGTATGCCCTTGGCTGACAGTGATCTCTTTTCCCTTCAGGTTCGCGGGGCTCACGTTGCATGTGAATGTTGCAAAGAGTGTCTGCATCCAACATGATACCTCCCTTTTGGTGATAGTTTCAATGCCATGTGGCAACCAATGACTCCCTGAAGGCGGGGAGGTAGTCTCTCTCTGAAGGGAGAGGCTCAAGTTCTCTGGCAAAGGATTCTTTGGCTTATTGATAAGCCAGGAGGACCACTGTGCTGGCAGCTGCCATTGAGCTGGCCAGTGGTATACGACTTGGCTTCTGAGTCAAAAGACTTCAAGTCTGAGTGCAGGAATGACAATTTTACTGACCTGGATGATGGTCCTGTAGAACTGCTCTTTGGTGATGGAGATCAGTGCTGCATCATGGGTGGTTTGCCTCTAGATGGCACTGCACACTTCTGTGATGCTGGAGGTTTTACAACCACACCTGCCTATGACCTGGTGGGAGACTGCTGTGCCATCATGGCTATCAAGTCTTTAGCTGCCTCAAAGGTGTCCGGGGTGGACGCGAGATCCAAATCTTCCCCTAGGTTCTCCCTTGCTGGGGAGTCCACGGGACTCCATGTGCCCATCTGTAGAATTGGAGTCACTGGTGCCATCACCAATGGAATAAGTGCTGATACTGATGGAATAGTACCTTGGGTCCCTGTCTGGCATATGCTCCACTGATGTCCTTCGCACTGATCTTGCCATGGACAAGTGCTCTTGATCAGTTTTTTGTGCTTCCTGCAAGACACCGGTGAGTGGGAGTGGTGCTGGGATGATTCTGGTGCCAGAGAGGCATGGTGCCTGGAGTCTATGTCTGGGTGCCAAGGACTTCCTTGGTGCTGCCATCTCCTTTACTGAGGGTGGAGTGCTCCGCAGTGAGAAGCTAGGGTTTAGCTGGCCAACTGGCTGGGGCCTTAGAATTGCCTACATGATGAGGTACTTTAGCTTGACTCTCCTCTCCTTCTTAGTCTTGGGTCTAAAGTTCCTGCAGATTTTACACCTGTTCGTCTGGTGGGATTCTCCAAGGCACTTGAAGCAGGAGTCATGTGGGTGACCTTTAAGCATAGACTTTTGGCAAGACCCATACCACTTAAATCCCTGGGATCAGAGTAAAGAAAAGAAGCAGGGAACCCCTGAAATGAAGTTTAACTATTAAGTCTTACTAATTACTTTATTTCAACTATTTACAGATAACTATGAAAGGAAAATTACCAGGGGATCGTTTGGTGCAGCAAGAGAAAGAAGCTCCAACAACCGTCACAGGTGGTAAGAAGGAACTGAAGAGGCGGCACAACTCCCAGGAGTGCCTGGATTGACCTGATGGGTACTGCTAGGGAAAAACTTGCCGATGACTGTGCACATGGCATTCACATGTGCCTACTTGGAATCATCATGAGCAAGCACTTGAAGGAACTTTCCATTACAGAAAATATGGGGAGCTCCACAGTTTTGGAGAAAAGCTTTGATGCACCATAGTTATTTGCTAGGAAATATTTGTTTAATTTTTGCACAATGGAAGAATGCATCCAGATGTGTATCTGTCCTTGCAAACTTGGAAAGGGAGAAAAGTTTCACTACATATTAGATGATGCATTTCTAAATGTTTTCCTCAAGCAAAAGACTCACCCCTTGTGCATGGAGGTATTCAACAGTTCTTGTTATCGTAAGCAGGACAGCACTAGCTTCTCGTTCCGAGAAAAATTTCTGCCTAAGAATTTTGTCTAGCAGTTCTCCTCCTTTCATAAGTTCTGTTACCACATACACATACTTTCCATCGTCATACACCTACAAAAATGAAATAAATTAGCTTGTGAACTTTTTAAAAAAAGATTTCTTCTCCATTACCATTCTCTACCCTTCTGACCGGATAGTGCAGCTAACCCAAAAGGATTATTTTCATTAGAAAATCTGTAGAATTACTGCCACCCCAAACCAACCTATTTGAACAATATTTTAAATTTCAAAATTAGCACTACACTTTATCCACAGAACAATGAAGACAGTAACTGAATAACATGTAAGAAATTGCTAGGCTGAAATGTAAAGGCAAAGAACAGGTGAGTAAATTAGAGGGCACTCAGATTACTTTGCCATCTAAATGAATATCAGAGCTGGATGCAGTCAAATGCAGGTAATAACCTGAGACTGCTATTGTCCAGGTTGAATTAGAGCTAATTTTACAATAATGAAGTAACTATTGCACAAAGAAGTTCAGCAATTGCTAGAAATTAGCTATTTCAACATAAATTTTAGGGCATTATAACCTTTCAAAATTCATCTTACATGATAAATTGGAGATACTGCAATCAGTGTTTGAAAAAAGAATTGTTAGACTGTATTGACATGATCATCAGTCTAATGCTTGGAAATCAAAGTACATTTATAAATTCCTTTATACATTTCTTTGAAAATTTGTTAACACTCAACACATGGACTGTTCTAAAAAGCTTACTGTAATCAACTAAGACTTCATCCTGTAATTATGATAAATTGTTTAAGTGCTTTCCACTTATGTCCACCTAGTCTGCTTCTATTCAGGAGACACAAGGTGGGTGAGGTAATATCTTTTATTGGACCAACTTCTGTTGGAGAGAGACACAGCTCTGGAGCAATGTGTGGCTCGAAAGCTCGTTTCTCTCACCAACAGAAGTTGGTTCAATAAAAGATATTACCTCACCTACCTTGTCTCTCTGATATTCTGGGACTGACATGACAATAACTGTGCTCTATTCTGGTGAAGCAGTTGACCAATTGTCCATCTTACCATCGGGGGGCACTGCAGCTTACAAACTGCATAAAACTTGTTAATTTTTAACAATTAACATTTTTGATCCATCCCTAACTCTAGCCCTGCACAGAAATCTATAAGTTGGAAGAGCCCTCCTTTGAAATTAATCTGAGGAAGGGAATGATAACTGCTCACGCTGGATATAGAAAGTCAGCGAGCAAAGTGGTGTAAATGAAGGATGCAGAGTCAGTGACCCAGAGGATCTCAGTACAGTTGGCCAGCACTGATAAGTAATGGGCCTTCTAACTCACTGGAGACAAGGAATTTGGGCGCCTTATGTTCTCGTTCTTCCCTATGGACCAAGTATTGCAGTTATGAGACTCCCACGATGCACTAAATGGGTTGGTCAGAGGAAAGACCATGCATGGGTACATCATGGGAACTGTAGTGTGGCGAAGAGTCACGCTCATACATTTTGTTAAGACCAGGAAACTCACCATGAAAATTTAAATTTTACCCTGAGAAGTATTAAGATACTTATAATGATGGACACTAACGAAAACCATTAACACAGACCCTGCCCAGCCCTACTTCACTTGAAGTCCAACATTATCCTAATAATGCAAGACAATGCATCTGCACAACACACTTAAAACATCATTTATAAGAATACAAAACTAATATTAAAATAGGTTGGCAATCTCTAGCAGACAGAGTCCACACTTCAAATTTCATAATGTCACTTTTTTGACAGGTCATTCACCACCATTTTAATGGACATCTGAACCTTATTTATGCTTCTCTCCTTCCCTGTGCTGAAATAAATTTCCAGAGTTTCTGCCTGCCTGGACTGGTCTGGTGTGGATGGATGCAAGTATTTTCATCTCCACCTTGCTTGTTTATGGTATGGGAGTAGTTTGATTTGAGGGTAGCAGAGTTCCCACTATTCCTGTGTTTCTGCTCTCTGTCTTTTCTTGATGTGGATAAAAGACAGCTTCTTGTGAGAAGGTAATGACAGCAGTGAATTGAATGCACAAGAAACTTGAGCTAGAGAGTTTGAAAATACTAGTTAGAACAGGGGTCTGCAACCCAAAAGATAAGAGCCATTTTTTAAAATTCCTTCAATAACAAAGTGTTTTGAGAGCCACAATGGGTGTAGCCTCCTGGTGGGAGGTGAGCCAGGATTTCTGCTGCAGGGTCCCCTTATGCGGGGGGGGGGGGGGGGGGGGG